>SJYC01084863.1:0-53554 GCA_006408675.1 Madoqua kirkii
AGGGGCAGTTGTTGCAGGTTGAAACTTTTCACTACATCTTCAGTTGTGCTTAGGGACCCAGACTTGGGCATTTTTCTCTTTGATGGTTTAATGTTCTTAGCCAGTTGATCAGAGGAATTCTTTCGCTGCCCCAAGGCTTTGTGCTCTCTGGAAATTAAATGCAGGCGGGGTAGTATGAATGAAAGGGAACGACCCTGAGATCCCGCCTGACCCCTCCCTAGCTGGTTAAGCAGTGATTTCCACCAGCAGGGTGGATTTATACAAAGTAAAAAGTAGTCAGTGAGGTGAGGCCGGGATGGACAGTGTGAGTGCCCAGCAGGAACCTGTTGCTTTCAGATGGGAACTGGCCTTTGCTCGTGTTTCTTTTGTGGGGTCACACTTGGCTGCACACTGGAATCATGAGTGGGATGCCCAGGCCCCGCCCCAGAGGCTTTGATTAAACCGGATGAACCCTGTTCTGGCCCTCAGGGCCGCTCCGCACCAGGACTGCCTGCGGGAGCTCTGGGTGCTGTCCTGTTCTGAGCATCCTGGCTTATTGCCTCTCTTCCTGGTTTTTAGACTTGAAGTTTTTCTGAAAGTTAAATGCTATTGGGTAATTTCAGGAGGCATTCTGACTAGCTCTGAGAGCTTATTTGGGACTGTCCCGGTGGCCCAGTGGTTAAGGATTCGTGCTTAACAGAGCAGTCTGTTTGGCAGGGTCACAGGTTCAATCCATGGTCTGGGAACTAAGATCCCACATGCTGTGCAGTGTGGTTAAAAAAAAAAAAGAGGGCGCTTATTAAATTGAGGTGGCTTAGGGCATTTAGGGTCGTCAGCCTGGGAGGAACTGGAGCTGTTGATACAGTGGGCTTGATGCCCATGGGCTCTGTGCTTGTGGGGCTCTGTGGGTACGGGGCACTGAGCATCCATGGATTTGGGCATCCTGGGCAGGCCTTCCTTGAAACCTGCACCCCATGGTCTGAGGGGTGACTTGTTAGAGCAAAGCTGGGAAACGGGGAATTGAACTCCGCTCCCTTCAGCACTAGTCCAAGGCGGTTTGTCCTGGAGGAGACTGAGGATGGAGTTTGGGGGAGCAGACAGAGCCATTTCGATGTGTGGCCACGGAGCTCAGCGTGGGGTTGCCGTGAGAATCCCCGCCCCGGTCCTACGAGTGCTGGCTAGCGTCTCCCCTGATCTGTGATCTTGGACACTGGCTCCCACACTCAGCTTCATGTGTCTTCATTCTCTTCTGAGACCAGCTACTCAGTTTTATTCATTCACTTTCCCCCTGTGGCCCACTTCATGGACTTTGCCGCTTTGGGCTCTGGCTATGATTTCCTTTCCCATCTCCTTGGGTTCATGTTTTATATTCTCTTTTTGTGTAGATATGGGGAGGTTGTGGGAGGGGGCAGTGGAGTGAGGGGGTTGGAAAACCAGAGGGGAGTGGGGTATTGAGAAATAACGAGACTGGAACTGGCCCAGTGCTTGATGGGAGGCTGGGGCAGAGGGTCAGTCAGGGCAGCGGCTGAGCGGGGTTGACAGAGGGGCCTGAATTTGCCCGTGTACGCTGGCACTGATCATTCCCATGAGCTCAACGTGCCCGCTTAGGCAGGGTCTCTGCCCTTGAAGTGTCCACAGAGAGAAGACACCCCTTGGGTCAGGTGGTCCAGATATTTGCTTGCTGAAATTCAGATTTTCTAAAGCTAATCCTTCTAGCTCTGTGAATATGCTTATTTCACAGGGAGGAGTTGTCTTTTTTTTTTTTTTCTTTAATGGCATATCTTTATGTTGTTCTCTGTTTGGCTGAGAATTTCTATCTTTTCCTTTTATTTTGACAACTTGTTGGAAAATTCTTACCACTCTGCTAACTTTCAAGATGCCTAGAAACATTTTATAGACAGTTTGGAACGTTGCTCTCTGATCAGTTTAGTGAAACCATAAGAAATCATTTCATGAAAAGCACCCTAGAGACAGTAAATCTTTCCTAAGAGTTATTTCAGAATTCCTTAGTTTACAGAGCTACTTTTTTTAAAAACTATAATGTAGTCTGGGGGTCAGACCTTGAAAAGAGCACCCCTAGTTAACGTCCTGCTGATGCTCAGAATATCTCGAAAGGAGGGCTGACGTTTTTGCCATAGGCTGAATGCATAGCCTGGCTCAGGGCACAGCGAGGACCTGGTGTACTCCGCCATCATTAGCGCTGCCATTAAGCAAACGTGCATTTCTAGATTGTCATATGGGAGTTTGACCAGATAATTCAGCGTGACATTTTACAGACATCTTGATGAGAAAGTGGAATGTTTGATTTTAAACTGTTTAGAAAGCCATCACCTTGTTTTTCTTAAACAAGTTGTATTTGTATTTGTTATGAGTGTGTGGGGTGAAATGTGATCATCTAAGTAGCCCCAGAGAAGACACGTCTTCAGAGTCATTTTGGAACTGGTGTCTGATTTTCCGAAGTCAATTTAGATTTACCTGTGTAAGTTCAGGCCTAGGATTGGGCCACTATCCTGAAAGTCTGAAGTCGTCAAGAAACTGAAAGTCTTATGATGTTAGCAGAATTAGATTAATAATAGAATTAAAAGGAATTGGGTCTTCCCTGGTGGTCCAGTGGTTAAGACTTTGCCTTCTGAAGCAGAGATGTAGGTTCGATCCCTGGTCAGGGGGCTAAGGTCCACATGCCTCACAGCCAAAAACCCAAAACATAAAACAGAGACAATATTGTAACAAGTTCAATTTAAAAATGGTCCACATTAAAAAAAAAATCTTAAAAAAATTGCAAGGAACTTATTTTATTTGTAACTGTCTTTGTCTCCTTTTCTGGTTTGCTAGTTGAAAACAACAGAGAAGTCTGAAATACACAATTTAAGGAGGGAGGCATTTTCATTTCAGTTTTTTTTTTTTCCCTTCTTTTTCTCGGAACATATGGAAAGGATAAACTCAAGTTTGAAATATTAGTGCTCATTTTTATTTTATATCAGAAATTAGTTGTTGCTAGTTTCCTAAAGTTCTTTAAGGAATAGTTGGAAAGGTCCTGAAAAAGAACATGTTTTTCCCTAAATTCTAGAATACTTATCAATTGGCCAAGCTTTTGGTCAACAATAAACATTCCTTTCTTTGATGATTCAGAAAGTTTTTCTTAGTCTTCTGATGCCATAGGGCCAGAAGTGCTGAGACAGCTTGCTAAACCAGCTTTTGTTTTACTTTCACATATAAACCAAAGGCTATTTTGATTTAAGATCAGCAGTCTTGATTTATAATAGAATATGACTTATTTTTTAGATGTGAGCATTTTAGGTGGCTCACAATTGTTTTGGAAAACAAGTGGCAGGTGGTCCCATTCAGCTTTACCAGTTTAGACGCGTTTACCTCCCCGAGATGGAGCAAAAGTAATTGTATCTGGCAGAGAGCAGAGTCAGATTGTCTTCACTGCTAATTATTCACCCGACTTCCATCTCCACAGCTTCCCATTTTAATTCAGACAGTAAGTGTCTGCAAATGTCTGTGCTAAATATTCTCTTGCTATCAGACAGCCTCTAAGAGTGTGTGTGCACGTCTGTGTCTAAGAATTGATAATTTTACTTCTTTTCCTTCTCTTTCTCTGCTGGTTTATTTGCAGTAAGTTAGTGGAAATAGATAATCACATCATCTTTTCCCCCTGATTCTGGTGGCCACTTTCCAGCACTGATTAGTCCACTGAATTAGGAGGATGTCCCTCTTCTAGAAGCACCCATGGAAGGCGGGGCTTGGAGACCTCAGCTGTTACCATTTCAACTGTGTTTATTTTCTTAAAGAAGAAATATATCATTTTATGTATAATATATATATCACTTAATATATTCTAGTAAATGAAATTCCATGTGATTTTGGATCCTCTGGAGTAAGGATCATTTAGATTTGTAGCCCAGGCCCATCGGTTGTTTAAATAGAAATCAGCTCCATCGCTGACTACCTGGTCAGCTTGGAGTCTTGGCGCAAGGACCCTGAAGCGTTTGCTCATCTCATGTCTATCAGGGACCATCCCTTTTTGACTTTCTTAGACTTAGTCCTGTTGTGGCCTCACTGGGGAGACTCGAAGGCTAAGAGAGAGCCATGCCAGTGAATAAACTGCACTGAGACAGCTTAAGGCCAAAAGGCAGAGGTGCCAGACAGCCAGGCAGGGCCAGGTTAAAGGTTAAGCTGGTGTCTGTCTGGAGACCCAGCTGGAAACAGCCACAGCCTTGCGTGCTGAGAGTGCCTTCGTGGCAGGTCCCTGCACGCCCTGCTGTCCTGTCTGGGCCAGCGGGAGCCCCTGGCCCCCACCCGTCCCCCAGTCCCCTGTGCCCGGGCGGACCTGGGATAGAGAAAGAGGTGACAGGCAGCGCAGGGCCACCTTGTCCCCTTGCTTAGGACTGATTCAAACCCCATGCTGACCAACGTGGAAAATTTCAGCTCTTTTTTCTTTTTTTTTAAACCACCTCCCTGAAATGTAAACAGTTGAATTATTTTCCAGTTTGGTCAGGGAAGCAGAGAATCACGTGTGTAATATTTTTGTAATAGGCACAGTTACTCATTTTTGTTTTACTAAGTCTTTCCATTCAAATACCCTTGGCTGTTTTCTCATCCTTCCTGTTTGGGCTGAAACCTTCACACAGAACACCAGAGGGGCCAGCATGTCCAGGAGAGATGGAGACCACTCTGCCACCATCTCTGAAAACAACCCCAGTCCTTTAAGTATCATGTTCTGATGCACTGGCTTTGCCTTTAAGTAGACTTTCGGCTTGTGCAGGGGTCAGTACCTCTTGTTTGTGAACTATATTGACGACACCTGTACAAAGCATAGCTGTTTCTGTCTGTATTGTTGTGGTTTAAATGATGCATTTCAGTTTTCTCTTTCAGGGTTAGTTCTCGCTCTACTCTGCTTCCTCTAGTGCCTGGTAATGAATTTGCTGTTTGATACTGTGACTTCGGTATGCTGTTAGTTGGAAGAGTTTTTCCTCGTTTGTGATGGTGCACATGTAGGAGGGAAGGCAGCCATGACCTTGTGTGTGACTGCTTCTGTGACCTGGGCCCAACCCTGCCAGCTTCAGGGAGCCAGGCTCATTTTCAGGAAGTTGGTAGGGCTGGGCTCTGAATTAGCATCTGACATCAAATCCATTATGTTTTTTCTCTGTACCTTCCTCTTTCTAGAAAGAAATGTGTATGAACTCTAAATGTCCCTCTTCCTCCAGCGATTTCGTTGATACTGATGCTTTCGCTGAGTTGTGTTTCTTTTCCTTCTTCTTTCTCTTTCTTTAGATTTTGACCTGTGGCTTAAATCATTTACTTTCTCCACCCTCCTCTTGAGCACAAAAGTAAATCGAGCCTTCTGGAATCTCAGTGCTCAAACTGGTGACAGACACATTTTAGAGAACTCAAAAAGAGCCACGACGGGCATTCTTGAGATAAATTGTTGGGGCTGTGAGTAGCTGGCCGGATGGAACCCCCACAATGGGGGTGGACAAGTGTCAGGCTGGGAGGACGGTGTCGTGTCTCACTGTGTGGTCCCATAAGATGTTGGGGGACCTTATTTCCTTGGTGTGAGGGGATGGAGAGGTGATGTTCCAGGCACGCACGGGGCTGGCATCTCTGGATTGCAGATGCTTTCACGTGGGCTATAGAGACCTGCAGAGGAAGCCTCTGCCTGTGCAGTGATGACCTTACTGTATTGCTTGAGGTTCTCAGCCCTAAAGTAGTGAATCTTGAGCTGCTGCAAGAGCGTCCACTTAGCTGTGCAAGTATTATTTCAAGAATGCTTTCCTGTGTGTGTGTTCAGTCGCTCAGTCGTGTCCGACTCTTTGTGACCCCATGGACTGGAGCCCATTAGGCTCCTCTGTCCGTGGGATTCTCTAGGCAAGAATACTGGAGTGGGTTGCCATTTCCTTCTCCAGAGTATCTTCCTGATCCCCACCAGGGATCAAACCCGAATCTCCTACAATGGCAGGGGGATTCTTCACCATTGAGCCACCAGGGAAGCCATGCTTTCCTAAGATAATGAATGTTCTTTGTTAATCTTCATGGACTTAAAGCATTCCACTTTTACCAGTGAAAATATAGGAACATGCTTGTAGTCTTGGGCTGAGTTTAGTACAATGGATTCATTCTAAGATCCCATAGCGACGTTGTTGAATTGTCAGAGAAGTGAAAAACAGCCAAGTCTAAAATCCAGTGGAAAATAGATTCTTTGCCCAATTAAGTGTCTGACAACTGAGTTATTTGTTAGTTATATCAAGGATATTTTTAGGAGTCAGTATCTATCTCATCCTTAGGTTTCCAGTTATTTTGATTCTTCAACAGACGCTAAAGGATACAAGCAACATGGGGCTGGAAAAAAATTTTTTTCTACAGAGATTAGACTAACTGAATCTTACTATGGTAATTGATTGGCAGAAAATCAATAATTCATCAAGAAGTCTCTCAGCCAGTGGTGGCGAAAGACAGTGCAGTGGATGCTGGTGAATTTAGGAGAATGCACAAGTGTCAGTGAGCTAATTGGGCGAATTTACATACAGTGTACTATATTGTCAGACAAGACTAGTCATTTGGGAAATTTGTAGATTACTGGAGACCCAAATGCTTAAATACTTTAACCATTTGTCTGTCCCTAAAGAGAAGCCTCAATAAGTGCATACTTGGCTAAAGGAGTCAAGTGAACCTGCTGTTTTTGGATTATTCTCTGATGATTAAGAAATGTTAGTTTACTTGCTTTAAAGAAAGCAAGTAAATTTTTTTCTCAGATTTGTTTTCTTGTGTGAGTTGCCATCAAAAAGGCACTTTTTTTTAAAAGAAGTATTCATTTCTGGTTGCGCTGGGTCTTCTTTGCTCCGGGCAGGCCTTCTCTAGTTGCAGCGAGCGGGGCACCTCTGCGCTGCAGTGCGCAGGCTGCTCAGTGCCGGGGCTGCTCTTCCCGCAGAACTCAGGCTCTGGGCGCGTGGGCTTCAGCAGAAGTGGCTCTTGGGCTCCAGAGGGTGGGCTCAGTGGTTGTGACAGACAGGCCTAGATGCCTCGAGGCATGTGGAACCTTTCTGGACCAGGGCTAGAACCCGTGTCCCTAGCATTGGCAGGCGGATTCTTATCCACTATACTGCCAGGGAAGTCCTGAAGTTCTTTTTAAAATGTTTCAGTCTTAGAATCTTTTTATATTCTTAAAAATTATTGAGAGCCTTAAGGAACTTTAATGTATGTAACAAATATCTTTTGATATTTATTCTGTTAGGAATAAAATCCAAGAAAAATTTTAAAAGATCATTATTAAATTTAAAAAATAACAAACCAACTGCTTGTTAACGTAAATACCAGTTTTATGAGAAGTGACCATTTTCTGAAACGAAAGAAACCTGGTTGAGAAGAGTGCTTTGTAATTTTTTGCAAAAATTGCTAATATCTGGCTTAATGGAAGACAGCTGCATTATCTCATCTCATACCTACATTCATTCTGATAGAATGATTGTTTTGGTTTTCATGTATGAAGAAAACCCAGCCCCACACAATAATGTTGATGCACAGGGGAAGTGTGTTAATATCTTTTTAGATAAATGTGGATTCTTTAATGTTATGCTAAACAAGTGATAGTTTCTTAAAGGTTGGTTGAGATATAAATTTTGTAACCTGATCTATGAACTTTTAAAACCTTATTCCAATTGTGATTGTGAATATCATGCGTTGGTCATTTGGAAAATCTCCCAAATGTTGATATATATAATTTTTCATAAATTTGCAAAAATATCATTTTGCAAAAGTTATATCACCAGTGAAAAAATATGTATAGGGAAGTTGTCAGTTCAGTTTTGTTTAGTCACTCAGTTGTGTCCGACTCTTTGCGACCCCATGAACTGTAGCACACCAGGCCTCCCTGTCCATCACCACCTGCCAGAGTCCACCCAAACCCATGTCCATCGAGTTGATGATGCCATCCAACCGTCTCATCCTCTGTCGTCTCCTTCTCCTCCTGCCCTCAATCTTTCCATCATCAGAGTTTTTTCCAATGAGTCAGCTCTTAGCATGAGGTGGCCAAAGGATTGGAGTTTCAGCTTCAACATCAGTCCTTCCAATGAACACCCCAGACTGATCTCCTTCAGAATGGACTGATTGTATCTCCTTGCAGTCCAAGGGACTCTCAAGATTCTTCTACAGCACCACAGTTCAAAAGCATCAATTCTTTGGCACTCAGCTTTCTTTATAGTCCAGCTCTCACATCCATACATGACCACTGGAAAAAGTGTAGCCCTGACTAGACGGACCTTTGTTGGCAAAGTAATGTCTCTGCTCTTTAATATGCTATCTAGGTTGGTCATAACTTTCCTTCCAAGGAGTAAGTGTCTTTTAATTTCATGGCTGCAGTCATCATCTGCAGTGATTCTGGAGCCCAGAAAGAGAAAGTCAGCCACTGTTTCTACTGTTTCCCCATCTATTTGCCATGAAGTGATGGGACTGGATGCCATGATCTTAGTTTTCTAAATGTTGAGCTTAAAGCCAACTTTTTCGCTCTGCTCTTTCACTTTCATCAAGGGGCTCTTTAGTTCTTCTTCACTTTCTGCCGTAAGGGTGGTGTCATCTGCATATCTGAGGTTACTGATATTTCTCCCGACCGTCTTGATTCCAGCTTGTGCTTCCTCCAGCTCCACGTTTTTTCACTTTTTGGCTGTACCACGCGGCATGTGGGATCTTAGTTCCCAGACCAGGGATCAAACCTGTGTCCCTTGCACTGGCAGCAAGGAGTCTTAACCACTGGACTGCCAGGGAAGTCCCCCTGCTTTAGTTTCTTTTCTATGAAATGTCTTCCAAAGAGCCATGTCTGAATCACCCCGGTTTGTATATCATGCCTTCAAGTAAAAGCTGATGTTTCATGAAAAAGTGGCTCATTTGCCCCTTAGTGTGGTCTCCCAGGTGTTTTTCCTGGAAACCCCTGCTGCATGTGGCATGTAGCTTTTGCTGTGTGCTGCCCTTTCATGCACAGAATGTTGAAAAGCTTGCACCCCAGGACTGGGCTTTGATAAAATTATTTTTCTTCTTTATCAAGGAGACCCTCCTTTTACCTGATCATTTTAACTGCAGCTGTGCAGTACAGTTGCCAGGTCAGTTTGGCGCCACTGCCTTGTGCCAACGTGCCAGCGGTTTCACATGCTGTAATTCTGTGCCATGGATGCAGTCAAACAGGCAGATAGTGTCTTAGAGTTATCATGAAAATATTTTGACCTCACAGATCCCCTGGACGAGCCTGTAGGATGCCAGCAGGGCCATAGTTTACACTTTTGAGGGTTGTTGCTTTAAGACCTTTGGGAAAATTGCCAAAGCCAGCAGGAGCTAGACCTGGCTTGCCCTAATTGAGGATTCCAGAAATGAGATGGATCACACACAGTGTACTGGGTGGTGTGGGGACGGGCGAGGTGTGCAAGTTGCTGGAAAGTGGAACTTTCATTGGGGACATCACTTCATGCATCCTGAGTATCTAAGTCAGTGCCTGGTATATTATGCAAGAAATATAGGTAGTCCTTTGAATAATTAGACTGAGAGTAAACAGTAGCTGACTTTATTTTTTGGGCTCCAGAACACTGCAGATGGTGACTGCAGCCAAGAAATTAAAAGACACTTCTTGGAAGAAAAGTTATGACGAACCTAGACAGCATATTAAAAAGCAGAGACATTACAATAAAGGTCCGTCTAGTCAAGGCTATGGTTTTTCCAGTAGTCATGTATGGATGTGAGAGTTGGACCATAAAAAAAGCTGAGTGCTGAAGAATTGATGCTTTTGAACTGTGGTGCTGGAGAATATTCTTGGGAGTCCATTGGACTACAAGGAAAACCAAACAGTCCATCCTAAAGGAGATCAGTCCTGAGGTTTCACTGAAAGGACTGATGTTGAAGCTGCAACTCCAGTACTTTGGCCACCTGATGTGAAGAGCTGACTCCTTGGAAAATACCCTGATGCTGGGAGGGATTGAGGGCAGGAGGAGAAGGGGACGACAGAAGATGATATGGTTGGTTGGCATCACCGCTCAATGGACATGAGTTTGAGTAAACTCCGGGAGTTGGTGATGGACGGGGAGGCCTGGTATGCTGCGGTCCATGGTGTTGCAAAGAGTCAGACACGACTGAGCGACTGAACTGAAACTGAATGGATTTATAATTCAGTTTTTTTTTTTAATCAAGTTAACAAAGTATGTACATACATGCTAAGTTGCTTCAGTTGTGTCCAACTCTGTGCAACAGTAAGAACTGTGGCCCACCAGTCTCTTCTGTCCGTGGGATTCTCCAGGCAAGAATTCTAGAGTGGGTAGCTGTTTCCTTCTGCAGGGCATCTTCCAACCCGGGGGTTGAACCCATGTCTCTTGCATCTCCTTCATTGGCCGGCAGGTTCTTTGTACCACTAGTGCCACCTGGGAAGCCCTATCAAAGTACATCTCTTACTTGTATTTTATAGGTAACAAAAGACTTGAGAAATATTAGTTGCACGCCCTTCCCGTCCCAGGCTCTCCTGTGATACCATAATCTTCCTTCGTCCTCTGGCCTTCGCGCTCTGTTTCCTGCTCCATGGAGGTCCCCATCTCAGCATTGCAGACCCAGCTCAGCCGTGATAACTGCAGCCTTGGTCGGTTTTAGCTGAAACAGCTGACAGTTGGTTTTCCCGACTGGGAGATGCACCCCAGTGTAAAGGCTGGGGCAGGTTGCTCGTGAAGGCAGTTCTGCTGTGTGGCAGTGCCCTTTGCTCCTGCGTTCCTGGTGTTCTTGCTCTGTGGCTAGGTGGTTTGGCAGTTTACTTTGTTTTCTATGTGTGAGGTATCAGAAGTTTGTTTTTCTTGGGTGTTTCCAGAAGAGAGGGATTTCCCTGCCCAGAAGAATACCTTGTTGTGTCTGTCAATGCTTTTCTTTGTTCTCCCTTTAAGGAAGTTGATCTTGTGATAGTGAGGACTAATTTATACTCACATGGGTTGGAATTACTGCCTCTGGAGGGTTATGTGTGTATGCATGCGTGTGTGCTAAGTTGCTCCATGAAGTGAAGTGAAGTGCAGTCGCTCAGTCGAGTCCGCCTCTTTGCGGCCCCATGGACTGTAGCCCACCAGGCTCCTCTGTCCATGGGATTTTCCAGGTGTTAATACTGGAGTGGGTTGCCATTTCCTTCTCCAGGGGATCTTCCCGACCCAGGGATCGAACCCAGGTCTCCCACATTGTAGGCAGACGCTTTACCGTCTGAGCTACCAGGGAAGCCTGCTAAGTCACTCCAGTCGTGTCTAACTCTTTGTGACCCTGTGGACTGTAGACTACCAGGCTCCTCTGTCCGTGGGATTCTCCAGGCAAGAATGCTGGAGTGGGTAGCCATGCCCTCCTCCAGGGGATCTTCCTGACACAGGGACTGAGCATGTCTCCTGCATTGGCAAACAGGTTCTTTACCCAGCGAGCCACCTGAGAAGCCCTGTGTGTGATTATATACGTAAACACATGTATATGTATGCATGTGTATATATATATGTTATTTAGTCGCTAAGTCATGTTTGAATCTTTAGGACCCCCTGGACTGTAGCCTGCCAGACTCCTCTGTGCATGGGATTTTCTAGGCATTCTTGGAATGGGTTGCCATTTCTTTCTGCAAGGGATCTTGGAGATTGAACCTGTGTCTCATGCATTGGCAGGCACATTCTTTACCTCTGAATCACCTGGGAAGCCCAGTGTATGTATGTTCAGTTCAGTCACTCAGTCGTGTCTGACTCTTTGCAACCCCATGAATCGCAGCATGCCAGGCCTCTCTGTCCATCGCCAACTCCTGGAGTTCACTCAGACTCACGTCCATCAAGTCAGTGATGCCATCCAGCCATCTCATCCTCTGTTGTCCCCTTCTCCTCCTGCCCCCAACCCCTCCCAGCATCAGAGTCTTTTCCAATGAATCAACTCTTCACATGAGGTGGCCAAAGTATTGGAGTTTCAGCTTCAATATCAGTCCTTCCAATGAACACCTAGGACTGATCTCCTTTAGGATGGACTGGTTGGGTCTCCTTGCAGTCCAAGGGACTCTCAAGAAGTCTTCTCCAACACCACAGTTCAAAAGCATCAGTTCTTCGGTGCTCAGCTTTCTTCACACTCTAATTCTCACATCCATACAGGACCACTGGAAAAACCATAGCCTTGACTAGATGGACCTTTCTTGGCAAAGTAATGTCTCTGCTTTTGAATATACTATCTGGGTTGATCATAACTTTCCTTCCAGGGAGTAAGCGTCTTTTAATTTCATGGCTGCAGTCACCATCTGCAGAGAATATTACTAAGCCATAAAAAACAAAGAAGTAATGCCATTTTCAGCAACATGGATGGACCTAGAGATTATCATACTAAGCAAAATAAGCTAGACAGCCTAATACCTTATGATATAAAGTATATTTAAGTTATCTATAAGTGCAATCTAAGTTATGTTAGAAATTGATGTATCTACAAAACAAAAATAGACTCACAGATATGGAGAATAGACTGCGGTTGGTGATGGGGAAGGGATGGATTTGGAGTTTGGGATTAGCACATGCAAACTATTATGTATAGAATTGGAGAAGGCGATGGCTCCCCACTCCAGGACTCTGTAGACTACCAGGCTCCTCTGTCCGTGGGATTCTCCAGGCAAGAATGCTGGAGTGGGTAGCCATGCCCTCCTCCAGGGGATCTTCCTGACACAGGGACTGAGCATGTCTCCTGCATTGGCAAACAGGTTCTTTACCCAGCGAGCCACCTGAGAAGCCCTGTGTGTGATTATATACGTAAACACATGTATATGTATGCATGTGTATATATATATGTTATTTAGTCGCTAAGTCATGTTTGAATCTTTAGGACCCCCTGGACTGTAGCCTGCCAGACTCCTCTGTGCATGGGATTTTCTAGGCATTCTTGGAATGGGTTGCCATTTCTTTCTGCAAGGGATCTTGGAGATTGAACCTGTGTCTCATGCATTGGCAGGCACATTCTTTACCTCTGAATCACCTGGGAAGCCCAGTGTATGTATGTTCAGTTCAGTCACTCAGTCGTGTCTGACTCTTTGCAACCCCATGAATCGCAGCATGCCAGGCCTCTCTGTCCATCGCCAACTCCTGGAGTTCACTCAGACTCACGTCCATCAAGTCAGTGATGCCATCCAGCCATCTCATCCTCTGTTGTCCCCTTCTCCTCCTGCCCCCAACCCCTCCCAGCATCAGAGTCTTTTCCAATGAATCAACTCTTCACATGAGGTGGCCAAAGTATTGGAGTTTCAGCTTCAATATCAGTCCTTCCAATGAACACCTAGGACTGATCTCCTTTAGGATGGACTGGTTGGGTCTCCTTGCAGTCCAAGGGACTCTCAAGAAGTCTTCTCCAACACCACAGTTCAAAAGCATCAGTTCTTCGGTGCTCAGCTTTCTTCACACTCTAATTCTCACATCCATACAGGACCACTGGAAAAACCATAGCCTTGACTAGATGGACCTTTCTTGGCAAAGTAATGTCTCTGCTTTTGAATATACTATCTGGGTTGATCATAACTTTCCTTCCAGGGAGTAAGCGTCTTTTAATTTCATGGCTGCAGTCACCATCTGCAGAGAATATTACTAAGCCATAAAAAACAAAGAAGTAATGCCATTTTCAGCAACATGGATGGACCTAGAGATTATCATACTAAGCAAAATAAGCTAGACAGCCTAATACCTTATGATATAAAGTATATTTAAGTTATCTATAAGTGCAATCTAAGTTATGTTAGAAATTGATGTATCTACAAAACAAAAATAGACTCACAGATATGGAGAATAGACTGCGGTTGGTGATGGGGAAGGGATGGATTTGGAGTTTGGGATTAGCACATGCAAACTATTATGTATAGAATTGGAGAAGGCGATGGCTCCCCACTCCAGGACTCTTGCCTGGAGAATCCCATGGACGGAGGAGCCTGGTGGGCTGCAGTCCATGGGGTTGCTGAGAGTTGGGCACGACTGACGAATTCACTTTCACTTTTTACTTTCATGCATTGGAGAAGGAAATGACAACCCACTCCAGTGTTCTTGCCTGGAGAATCCCAGGGACGGGGGAGCCTGGTGGGCTGCAGTCCATGGCGTCTCAGAGTCGGACACGACTGAAGCAACTTAGCAGCAGCAGCAGCATGTATAGGATGTATAAACAAGATCCTGCTATATAGCACAGGGAACTATATTCAGTATCCTGTGATAAACCATAATGGAAAAGAATATGAAAAATAATGTATATATATTTACAACTGAATCACTTTGCTGTCCTGCAGAAATTAAACAACATTGTACATTATACTTCTGTAAAATTGTTTAACAAAAAGATAATGAACATAAAACACCACCTTAAGAAATGATGTTTTCTTAATGTCTTGCTTGTCTTCATGCAGTTGATACTGCATACTAGCCAGTGATGGAACAAGAATCTGTTTCAGTGAACATACTGAGTTCAGTGTCCTATTTTCCTGAATAGTTGTCCTTATGGGGATGTATATGAATTCATCATGTACGTCTTTCTGGGAGTAAAATTGTTGCTGGCTCCCATGTTAATATTATTTTATTATTCATAATGTTTTACACACTGAGTAGGGGAGAGCAGTGTCAGGACTTTGCTGCTCCACCCTCTACCTAAGCAATCGGAAAAGAGCTCTCTGGGTGTATGAGCAAGGGTGGAAGTGCAGGGGCCTGGGAGGCTGGCTGGAGAGACTGCTGGTGGCTTGGTTGAGAGTTTGGACTTTGTAGTGTTATGAAGCAGTTCAAGTTTTTAGCTTTAATTCAGTTCAGTTCAGTTCAGTCACTCAGTTGTGTCCGACTCTTTGTGACCCCATGAATCACAGCATGCCACGCCTCCCTGTCCATCACCAACTCCTGGAGTTCACTCAGACTCACGTCCATCGAGTCAGTAATGCCATCCAGCCATCTCATGCTCTGTCGTCCCCTTCTCCTCCTGCCCCTAATCCCTCCCAGCATCAGAGTCTTTCCCAGTGAGTCAACTCTTCTCATGAGGTGGCCAAAGTACTGGAGTTTCAGCTTTAGCATCATTCCTTCCAAAGAAATCCCAGGGCTGATCTCCTTCAGCATGGACTGGTTGGATCGCCTTGCAGTCCAAGGGACTCTCAAGAGTCTTCAACACCACAGTTCAAAAGCATCAATTCTTTGGCGCTCCACAGTTTATTGTGATCCACACAGTCAAAGGCTTTGGCATAGTCAATAAAGCAGAAATAGATGTTTTTCTGGAACTTTCTTTTTCCATGATCCAGTGGATGTTGGCAATTTGATCTCTCATTCCTCTGCCTTTTCTAAACCAACTTGAACATCAGGAAGTTCAGAGTTCACGTATTGCTGAAGCCTGGCTTGGAGAATTTTGAGCATTACTTTACTAGCATGTGAGATGAGTGCAATTGTGCAGTAGTTTGAGCATTCTTTGGCATTGCCTTTCTTTGGGATTGGAATGAAAACTGACCTTTTCCAGTCCTGTGGCCACTGCTGAGTTTTCCAAATTTGTTGGCATATTGAGTGTAGCACTTTCACAGCATCATCTTTCAGGATTTGAAACAGCTCAACTGGAATTCCATCACTTCCACTAGCTTTGTTTGTAGCGATGCTTTCCAAGGCCCACTTGACTTCACATTCCAGGATGTCTGGCTCTAGATTAGTGATCATGCCATCATGATTATCTGGGTCATGAAGATCTTTTTTGTACAGTTCTTCTGTTTATTCTTGCCACCTCTTCTTCATATCTTCTGCTTCTGTTAGGTCCAGACCATTTCTGTCCTTTATCAAGCCCATCTTTGCATGAAATGTTCCCTTGGTATCTCTCATTTTCTTGAAGAGATCTCTAGTCTTTCCCATTCTGTTCTTTTCCTCTATTTCTTTGCATTGATTGCTGAAGAAGGGTTTCTTATCTCTTCTTGCTGTTCCCTGGAACTCTGCATTCAGATGTTTATATCTTTCCTTTTCTCCTTTGCTTTTCACCTCTCTTCTTTTCACAGTTATTTGTAAGACCTCCCCAGACAGCCATTTTGCTGTTTTACATTTTTTTTCCCATGGAGATGGCCTTGATCTCTGTCTCCTGTACAATGTCACGAACCTCAGTCCGTAGTTCATCAGGCACTCTATTAGCAGGAGGTATATTGGCTCCCAGGCATCTTCTTATTTATTGTATTTGTGGGAAATATTGAAAGAATCCAGAGTATTTCCTCCACCATATCAAGGCCATTCTAATAGTCACGGTAATTTTTTCTTCAATGTTACAGAAAAATTAATGTAATAAATGTATGGCAAGGGATACAGACTTTGAATTAATTGTACCACCATCCTCAGCAAATGTAAGCTTATCCACTTTTGAGTATTCATTTCACCAACTGTTCATTGATTACTTGCTATGCCTAAGGCTTCTGCTCATTAAATTGAATTTTTTGGTAAATAATCACATATGAAACAGACTGAAAAGTGTTAAGAGCAAAAGCAGAAGCTACAAGTAATGATCTTCTGGAGGCATAGAGAGAAAGCACTGTCTAGGAAGTTTTCTTGGAAACTTTACCCCAGAGATGTCTGAAGTTCTGTGAGAGTGAAGGCTGCTGGTAGTTTGGGTGATGGGGACAGTTTGATAAAAGGGGGCAGAAACAAGGGGCAGAAACAAGAGACCTCAGGACATATTTGTTTGGGAAAGGTCATTTACTGCAGGCTGTGACTGTCAGGTCACAGGCTCTTGGGTCCACCTTGTATAATTATTTGAAGGCTATTTTGAGGTTGGAGTTATGTGTGGTGCAGCTGTGAGCAGGTGAATTCGTCTGGACTGTTGGTTGTGAATGACAGAAACCCGGTCTATACCATCTTAGGCAGAAAAGGAAAGGTTTTACTCAAGTGACTGGGATGGTTTGGGAATAGCATGTTTTAGATGCTGTTGGATCCAGAGGTCCAACATTGGCCTGGAGACTCTCTCTATTTTATCTTGACTCCCCTTCTCTGTTTTGCCGGGTTCTTGAGTGCTTTCCATGAGATCAGCAGGATGACGGCCAGCAGCTCACATCCTCCTGGCTTAGCGTCCTCAGTGGAAATTGACTTCCATCTCCCAAGATCTCTGCATTATCCCAGAAAACATGTAGACAGCTTGCTTTGGTTCTCCACCCTGATCTAGCCACTGAGGTGAAGGGGAGAGGTCGTTCCCTGAGTGGCCCAGGGGCAGGGGTCCCTTTTGGAGGTAGAAGACGGGGTGCTGGGCAGGCAGAGCCTGTCAGTCTAGCGTCGGTGGGCAGGCAGGCCTGTGAGGGACAATGGGACTGATACCCAGGCTGTGAGCAGGGATGGGCTGAGGGCTTGTGGGAAGGGCGTGAGCTCTTTTCTAAGTTGAGTTAGGGTTACTGGTGGGTCTTTCATGTGGCAGCTCACTGATGGGGCTCAGAGAGACGGGCATGGCTGGTGTGGTCCCCAAATAAGCCATTGACGCCCCAAATAAGCCATTGACGATAGACATAGATGTAGAGTAGGCAAGCCCACCGGGGAGGAGCAGATACTAGGTAGAATCACGTGCAGCCTTTTCAGGTTGCCATGTTGGTGATTTCCTGTGGCTTAGCCTGTCCTGTGGGAATTCCATTTGAAAATGCCCAGCGTTTTCCTTAGGCACACACCTACCCCTGTCCTTACTCTCCATGGTGCTCAAGCCAATAGCTTTTTCCTTTCCTCTTTCCTGCCTTTTCTCTTCTTTCCCCCTCCTACTACTCCTCCCGTCTTTCTTCTCTTTCTGGAAAATATTTACCAGGTACTTCTAGAGGGAAAAATACGGTGCTTAGTACTGGCTATGCTGTCGTGAACCAGACCTGGTCCCTGCCCTCCTGAGGGCTTCCCAGACGCCACTAGTGGTAAAGAACCTGCTTGCCAGTGCGGGAGACCTAAGACCCAGGCTTGACCCCTGGAGGAGGAAATGGCAACCCACTCCAGTTCTTTTGCCTGGAGAATCCTGTGGACAGAGACGCTTGCTAGGCTACGGTCCATTGTGTCAAAAAGAGTCAGACACGACTGAAGTGACTTAGCACGTTCGCCCAGTCTCCTGAAGTCTAGACTCAGAAGTGAGTGCTTAGGGCTTGATGGAGTTCTCTGTGAGGAGTGGTGTTGTGGGCTTTGTGGGATTTTCCATGAGGTTTACAGAGGCATCCAAGTCCTAAATTCTTCCTCACTCACCCTTGGGCTGGGATGGAGGAGAGGAGAAGGCCTGCGTGGATGTTGGATACATGTACAAATTTCCCTGACAAAATGAGTAAGGGCACAGAGCTCCCCTGGTTCCCCACATCTTTGCTGTGTTTCAGCTGTTCCAGTGTTCCCTACTTTCCCTCTTTTTTCTCCATGTCTCTCCTCCCAGCTGAAGTTTGGCCTCCTCTGTTACAGAGGAATAAGGAATTCCTCTCACAGCACCTACCAGAGACTCTTCCATTATATTCTGTTGACACTTGGTCCCCGTCTTCTGTGGAGTGGTTGGCTTGCTCCATCAGGAGAAAGCTTCATGTGGCAACAGCTCCTAATAGTGCTGAGGAAAGGGTTTGAGTGCTGGAGGTATTAAAGGAGTATTGTTAAATGTTAAAGTAACTGCAAAGGGATTCTGTTTCCAGTTTCTTTCTCTCTTCTTATCTCTACCCAACTTAGGGGGAAAAAAAAAAACACCCAAAACACTGGGGTAAATATGCAGTGGAATATTATTCAGCCTTAAAAAATCAGGTCATCCTGTCCTGTGGCCACATGGATGAGCCTAGATGACATCATGCTCAGTGAAATAAGCAGACCCTGGAGGACAAGAACTGAGTGATTCCACTTAAAATAATCAGACTCAAACAGAGCAGGATGGTGGTGGCCAGGGGCTGGGTAGGAGAGGAAATGGGCAGTTACAGTCCAGTGGGTATAAGTTTCAGTCACATACATACAAGGAGTAAGTTCTAGAGTCTGCTGTGCAATGTTACGCTTATAATTCAGTGCTGAATTGTGCACTTAAATGTGTTATTATGGCTGATCTCATGTTAAGTCTTCCTTTGTTGTTTAGTCACCAAGTTGTGTCCAGCTCTTTGTGACTTCATGGACTGCAGCATGCCAGACCTCCCTGTGCCTCACTGTCTCCCAGAGTGTGCTCAAACTCATGTTTATTGAGTTGGTAATACCAGCCAACCATCTCATCCTCTGTCAACCTCTTCTCCTGTCTTTAATCTTTCCCAGCATCGGGGTCTTTTCCAATGAGTTGGCATTCTTAGCACAGTTAGAAAAAAAAGTATATATGTGTGTGTGTGTGTGTGTGTGTGTGTGTGTGTAGTGAAGCGCTCAGTTGTGTCCGACTCTGCAACCCCGTGGACTGTAGCCCACCAGGCTCCTCCGTCCTTGGGATTCTCCAGGCCAGAACACTGGAGTGGGTTGCCATTTCCTTCTCCAGGGGAACTTCCAGACCCAGGGATCGAACCCAGGTCTCCCGCATTGCAGGTCTCCCGCTTTAACCTCTCAGCCACCAGGGAAGGTGTGTGTATAAACAGCCACCAAAGGGGGAAAATAAAAACAGTCCCTGAGTGACAGCAGAGACTGTTGGGCACACTGGAATCACAGTGTGACTTGAAGGGTGAGGAAATGTCTCGGGTTGAGAGTCTCATTGCACTGACCTGATTCACAGTGAAAACAGACTCCTCTGACTGGGCAATCATTTGCTTAAAGTTTGTAGCACATGTTTTAACACTGAGCTGACATCTTGTTCGTGATTTAGACATTGCTGTGGCCTGGACACTGGTATTAGAGAGCACTGGGGCTGTGTGTGTGTGTGTGTGTGTGTGTGTGCGCGCGCGCAAGTATTGAGACAGGCCTGGTTACTCGTGCTGGTGAGTGGTCACTGGTGTTGAATGCTGGGCATCGATTTCAGGACATGCATTTCTTGGAGCAAGTGGCATCATCTGACATTCATCCTCAGAACCTTCCATGATTCAGAAGTTCTCTCTCTATGTGATCGGCTGTTTGAATCTGGGCCTGGGTGCATATATCCATGTGGACTGTGCTTCTGGAGTGGGTTCGGGTTCTTGGCCTACTGATGATGAGGAAGTGTGACCGTGGCTCGTGGCGCTGGCAGAGGCGCGCCTGCTGGCCCCCAGGCCCTGATGCAGGGCAGGAAGAGGCGGGAAGCCTGCTGCTCAAGACCGGAGGTCGCAGGTGCACAGATAGAAATCCGCACTGATGACTTGGCCCCTCGGAGGCATCTCATTATTTTGAGAGGAGTTTTTAAGTTAAAAATGCAGGAATAAAACGTGGCCATTCTCTGATGGCTGGCTGGCTGACTTGCCCTGGAGTACTAACAAGCATGTCCTTATAGTCAATGGAGAAATGGTGATTTTTGAGCTGGAGGGAATATTTGTATTCATCACAGTGGAAAGAAAATATTTGCCTTCACTTTCTCAGAACCCGGTTTCACTCGGGAAACAGCTGAGGAGCCTGCTAGTGGGGACAGAGGGCCAGGCTGCCCTGTGCCTGCAGACACAGTTTCCTGGTGGAGCTTCTGGCTGAGGTGTGAGGGGCCTTCTGGGCAGCGGGTGGAGGAGGAAGGCCCCTCTTCCTGATCCTCTGTGACGGCCCCCGCCGAGGTCTGCGGCTTGGGAAGGCCGCGCTGCAAGAAAAATGTACTTCTTTTTTTCTCCAGAGCCAAAACAATAGCTAGTTCCCTCTTATAAACCACCTGCTTGGTAGGAAATGGAGCAAAACTCTCAAGTCCCAGTGCCACTCAGAGGATTTGTGGTTTCCCTTCCTGTCTGTAAACAAAAGCAGCTGGTTACAAGAGCCGGGCATTAATTGTTTACAGGATGTTTGCTGTACCAAAGGAAGGAAAAGTGCCTTTTACAGAGTTGCAGTCATTGTGTGTGGGGTATTAGAACATAATTTAAGGGTGAAGAGAAATTAACTACATGATACTTAGTCATGAAATGCAGATGGTTTAATCAGGAGGATTTTTGAAGACTTATTTTGTACACTAAAGTTGAGGGTCTTATAGTAAATCGGGATAAAAAATGGAGCACCTCTGTAGAGGAAAAAAAAGATTCTTAAAAGTTTGAAAAATTGTGAGGCTTGGAGACTTGAAAATTTTTGTCATTGTACAAGTTCATGCTTTGTTAGCAAGAAGCTTTTAGCATTTGTTATGTAGTTGCGTCTCCCACGTGGGCTGCCTTTGGGTACGTTTTGGTATAAGGACTGCTGTGCCCGGGTGCCCTGGTGTGTATCTGTGTGTCTATGTGTCTGTGTGTGTGCTCCAAGATGTAGACCGACTGTCTCCTTCACCAGCTCCTACGTAGCATGGGAGCTCATACCCAGGAGGCGGGTGGTGAACAGTTGCCAAGTGGATGAATGCATGGGTGGGTCTAATACATAGTGAAGATCGAAACCATATGATACCCATGAATAAATTACTTTCTGATTATCTGATGTTAGGAAGCCTTTTTGATGAATGCTATTTTTGTTTTAAATTTGTATGGATAAATTCCTCTATTTATTTAGGCTGGGCTGGGTCTTTGTTGCTGCGCGCGCATTCTCCAGTTGCGGCGAGCGGGGGCTACTCTTTACTTGCAGGGCACCGGCTTCTCATTGCCGTGGCTTCTGGTGCTGTGGATCATGGGCCCTAGGGAGCACGGGCAGCTATATTTTCTACACGTGGGCTCAGTAATTGCAGCTCCCGGGCTCTGGAGTCCAGGCTCAGGAGCTGTGGTGCCTAGGTTTAGTTGCTCCTTGACGTGAGGGATTTTCCTCAATCAGAGATCAAAACTGTGTCTTCTGCATTGGCAGGTGGATTCTTTACCACTGAGCCACCAGGGAAGCCCGATGAATGGTATTTTTTTGGATTGTGGTGAAATAGATATGATATTTTTACCATTTTTAAGTGTACAGTTTAGTGGCATTAATTTATATTCACTTTGTTGTACAACCATCACCACCATCCATCTTTGGAGCATTTTCAGCTTACCAGATAGAAAATTTGTATTATTTAAACACGAACTCCCTGTCCCCAGTCCCCAGCTTCTGGCAACCACTGTTCTCCTTCCTGAGTCTAGAAATTTGACTCCTGGTTACTTCGTATAAGTGAAATCATACAGTATTTGTCCTTTTGTGCCTGGTTTATTTTATTTAACAAACGTCCTCAAAATTTGTCCATATTTTGCTATTTGTCTCAGTTCCCTTCCTTTAAAAGGCTGAATAATACTCCTCGTTGTACGGATAAAGCATAGTCTGATGGTCACTTGGGTTGTTTTTACGTTTTAGCTGTTGTGGATAGGATTGCAATGAACCTGGGGTATAAATATCTGTTTTAGTCTCTGTTTTCAATTCCTTTGCATATATATCCATATATGTCCAGAAGTGGAATTGCTGGATCATATGGTAATTTTATTTATTTATTTTTTTTGAGAAACTTTCCATACCATGCTTTAGGTTTTTAAATTCAGAGTTGGCTATATTGGCTGCATAAGTTATGCCAGTGAGAATTTCCTTCCTCTCTCTTCCTCTTGCACATAATCTTAAATTCAGCTGCAATTGAAGGACAAGTAATAGTACCTCTTTACCTGAGGTTTCAGTTCTTCATGCAAATTGAGGCAGATTAGAAAAGGAGGCTTTCAGAAGCCAAGACCCATCATAGCCTTTTCGATAGGTGACCCTAGAATGTGTTAGGGGCGCTATTCATGCTGAATGGGGACAGCAGTTGGAAGCCTGCATGGAGCGGGTGTCTTGGAGGCAGCAGAGAAGCCCATCAGTAGTGTTTCTTCCAGGCTGTGCTCACCTTGTTGCATATGGAGTCTGTTCAGTGTCATGTGGGAGAGTGGGCCCCAGCTGCTTTGCTCCGGTTTAGTTTGCAGAAATTCTCATGTTTATTTCTTTTTTTTTAATTCCTTTGCATATATATCCATATATGTCCAGAAGTGGAATTGCTGGATCATATGGTAATTTTATTTATTTATTTTTTTGAGAAACTTTCCATACCATGCTTTAGGTTTTTAAATTCAGAGTTGGCTGTATTGGCTGCATAAGTTATGCCAGTGAGAATTTCCTTCCTCTCTCTTCCTCTTGCACATAATCTTAAATTCAGCTGCAATTGAAGGACAAGTAATAGTACCTCTTTACCTGAGGTTTCAGTTCTTCATGCAAATTGAGGCAGATTAGAAAAGGAGGCTTTCAGAAGCCAAGACCCATCATAGCCTTTTCGATAGGTGACCCTAGAATGTGTTAGGGGCGCTATTCATACTGAATGGGGACAGCAGTTGGAAGCCTGGCATGGAGCGGGTGTCTTGGAGGCAGCAGAGAAGCCCATCAGTAGTGTTTCTTCCAGGCTGTGCTCACCTTGTTGCATATGGAGTCTGTTCAGTGTCATGTGGGAGAGTGGGCCCCAGCTGCTTTGCTCCGGTTTAGTTTGCAGAAATTCTCATGTTTATTTCTTTTTTTTAAAATTATGTATAATAAGAGGTCATGGTCTTAGGAGCCAGGCTGACTTGAGTTCGTACCCTGTCCTCTGTGACTTGCTTTGGATGCTTTGGGCAAGTAACCAGTCTTTAGAGCACCAGTCTCCACTCCAGGGGCGAGACGGAAAGGCTGGATTTCTTTTTTTCTTTTTTAATTAAAATGTATTTGATTTACAGTGTTGTGTTAATTCCTGCTGTATAGCCACATAACTTATACATATGTATCTCTTCTTTTTTATATTCTTTTCCGTTAAGATTTAATGCAGAATATTAAATATAGTTCTCTTGAGCTTTTTTGTAAGATGATTGTGAATTTGTAAGTGACACATATTCACGTTTTTAGTAGGGCGCCTGGCACATAGTGTTGTGTGCTGACCACCACCATTCTTCAAAGCAGATGCTGTTTAATAGAAAGTGAAAAAAGTGAAAGTGTTAGTTGCTCAGTTGTGTCTGACTCTTTGTGACCCCAAGGACTGTAGTCCGCCAGGCTCCTCTGTCCATGGTGTTCTCCAGGCAAGAATACTGGAGTGGGTTTGCACGTCCTTTCTCAGGGGATCTTCCTGACCCAGAGATCGAACTGAGGTCTCCTGCATTGCAGGCATCTGAGCCCCTAGGGAAGTCTGCTGTTTAATAGGGGTTGGCTCCAAAGTATCTACCTGGAGCAGCAGTTCTCAAAATTTTGGTCCTAGGCCCCTTTTACACTAAAAGTGACGCAGGATCGCAAGGAGCTTTTGATTACACAATCAAAATCTTATCTCTACTTATACTTACCTCTACTGATACAGTGTTGGAACTAAAGTCAAGACATTTAAAAATATTTCTTAATTCATTTGAAATGGCAATAAGCCCTGTAATTTTTATTATAAATAATATGTCTCATGAAATCACTATTTTCCAAAACAAAAGACATCAGTGAGCAGATGACCTTGTTTTAGATTTTTTGCAAATCTCTTACATATCTGGCATCAGGAAATAAGCTAGATACCCCTGTCTTTACACCATGATGTGTCTGCTTCTAGGAGACTGCACTACATTTTGTGTCTTGGTTTTGGTTTTGGCTTTGGATTTGGATTTGAAAATGGCTTTGACCTGCGAACCTCTGGAAGGGTCTTGGGAAGTCCCGGGTCCTCAAATCACACTCTGAAAACTTCAGAGCAGGAGTTTCTCTGTGAGTCTGAGCTGGGTCTCTTTTTTCTCTTGCAGGATCTTGTTCTTGGCCGTGTGAGCAGGAGCCCACCACCTCAGCCAGGTAAGCCTGCCAGCAGATCGGACCTGTGAAGCCATCCTTACCTCCACAGCTGCTTCCAGTTTGAAAGTGTGCTTTTCAAAATAGGTGCTTTCTGTTCCCTTTCACTTGCAGATTGAATGTTCTGATTTGTCCCTCCTCCAGAGCAGATAGGACTGCCCAGGTGGCTCAGTGGTAAAGAACCCGCCAGCCAGTGAAGGAGACATAGGAGACATGAGAATCGGGTTCAGTCCCCGGGTCAGGAAGATCCCCTGGAGGATGGCATAGCACCCCACTCCAGCATTCCTACGTGGAGAATTCCATGGACAGAGGAGCCTGGCAGGCTATAGTCCAAAGGGTAGCAAAGACTCAGACACGACTGAAGCGACTTAGCACACACGTACAGCAGACAGGGGTGAGCATTCCTCTGAGAAGCCTCTTTGGTTTGGAGTTGCCTACATTGGGGGCCTCAGGGGGAGTCACTTGCAAGTTCCAATATGAGTTTTCTTTCCTTCCTTCCTTCTTCACTTCCTTCTTTCCTTTTCCTCACTTCCTTTCTTTCTTCCTTTCTTTCAGCTATTCGGCTCTTATGTGGATGCAGTTAGAAAAGTCTGTGTTGAAATCCTCATAGGGTTGTTTTAACATGGGTTATCTTTATACCCGATTCAAGGCAACATCGCAAATCTATTCAACAAATCTGCTGTTTAAAAAAAACATGAGTGATGTTCATTTGTTTTGATTCTTTCCTTTCTCTTTTGCAAAGCCTTTTACTCTCACACATTTGTATGTAATGAGAACATTGTAATTGATGAGCTGCTTTGCTGTTGTTTAGCTGCTAAGTTGTGTCTAACTCTTTTGAGACCCCATGGACTGTAGCCTGCTAAGCTCCTCTGTCCATGGAATTTTCCAAGCTAGAATACTAGAGTGGGTTGCCATTACCTTCTCCAAGGGATCTTCCTGACCCAGGAATAGAACCTGCATCTCCTGCATTGCAGGCAGACTCTTTACTCCTGAGCCACAAGGGAAGGGTTGCATAATCCTGTATAGATCGTTTTATCATTCCATGTTCTCTGTTTCGCATTGATGAAGTTAGGACTTATTTAACCTTCATCCAGGCTTAGAAGCCTGTTTATCAGAGGATTAGAAGACTTGTTATGTGGGATAAGTCAATTATGATCATTAAGGGATTACTTAGAAAAATTTGGGTTGAGCTCCAAATTGTTATTCTTACGAAGATGAATAAAATTTTCCGAGACAGCCGGTACCATGATAGTGGTGTGCATTTCATTCGTCCTTCAGATTTCTAGTAAAAATTTTTTAACTCCTTTGGCATCTTCTTATCAGAAAGCAGCTGTTTTGATGCCTGGACTATTATCTCATTCCTCCTTTCTCTGCCCTCAGCTTCACATTCAACCTCCTGCCTTTCTGGAAGGAAAGTAAATATTGTCAGGTGGTGCCAGGCTTCTTTGTGATCCTGTCCTTTTTTCTTTTTGGCCAGTTTTGTTAAGGTCAATAGAATTCTAGGACTCCATGGACCTCCAGAGGGACCATCATTTGTCTCCATTTACTTAAAATATTCTCAGACTGTTAAGTTCCTCATGATCTTGCCCAAGTTTCTGAATCAAAAGCCTAGTTTCTCAATTTGATCTATTAGGAAACAGCACCATCGGGTGCAGGGTGTGGGAGTGGGAGTCATTTGCTTGCTGAGGGCAGCAACAATACCATATGTTGTCAGGACCCAGATGTCAAGAGTGAGGTGAAACTGTGATGCTTGGGCATCAGGAAATACATACACTTATATGGAAGACTAATTTCATCCTCAGGTTGCAGAAAAAACGAGAATATAAGTACTTTCAATTTCCCCGTAATTGTAAAAGGTCTAATACAAATTTTTGTAAATATAGGGTGATCGTCGGTCTAAATCTTTCCGAATGAGTGGAGTCCCTCTGCCAGAATTTTAGACTTCTGGGTCCCCTCTCTTTGGGACCTAGGAGGCGAATGTGCACAGGACCTCCCACCAACCCAAGTCATTAACAAATAACCTATTGAAGATATTCACCTTGGGAGGCCATTCACGGTTCCCCTTCTTCTACTAATTTTGAGTCGGGAAGGGAAAGTTCTCAAATGTCAGAATTGCCCTTCCTTTTTTCATATATGTTCATCGAGATTATGTCCCAAGTGTAGGACATCCGTAGTCTACGACTCTATTACGATCACTCGATTCTACTGGGGAGGTACTACGGGCCTTACGAGACCCGTGAATTATGTGTGTAAAGTCACCTGTTTATTTACGTAAATCTGTACAGGTAAAACCATATGAAATAAGTGTCGTTTTTTTTTTTTCTTTTTTTTCCTACACGTCGTTTTCTCCTAAACTCTCGAAAGTACCCTGGGTCTCTAATACTCTTAAACCACTCTAGAGGTTCCCGAATCCCGTCCGCCCAGTTTCAGGGGGTGTATTCTACGGAAAGAGGACATAGGGTTCTGGTCAGGATGACCGAGGACTGGAGGAGAAGGGTTCGGACCCTCTTGCGATTTTAGTTTTCTGTTTTCCCTGAACCCATCACTTGTTTTCAAGTGATGACTTGAACAGAATAGGATTTGGTCCTTAATTTGATAGGTCTAGCACCTTAGTTTCTCTTGGACTGGTTCAGTGTAATCAGATTTAAAATACAAAACCAATCCTGCTTTGTACTAGGAATTCTTTTTCTTAAAAAAAAAATCAGTCAATCAATGAAATAATTTCTGGCTGTGGTGGGTCTTCGTTGCTGCCTGGGTTTTTCTCCAGCCGCTGCAGTGTGGGGGCGCTCTCGAGTCAGCGTGCGGGCAGCCCAGCGTGGTGGCTTCTCCTGCTGTGCAGCACCGGCTCTAGGGTGTGTGGACTGGAACAGTTGCGGGCGCGCACATGGACTCCGGAGCTGCAGCCCCCGATTCTGGAGCGCAGGCTCAGTAGTGGTGGCACAGGCATAGCTTCTCTGTAGCACATGGGGTCTTCCCGGAGCAGGGATCAAACCCGTGCCTCCTGCCTTGGCAGGCACCACTGAGCCACCAGGGAAGCCCTCGGAACTATTCTTTTAATGGACAAAATGACACAACTAGGGATTTCTTTTCTCTTTTTTCCAGTTTCTTCTTCCCATTAATTTCTGTCTGGTTGAATACATGACAGTGTGCCCATTATATTACACATATTTTTTTTTTCCCCCTAAAATGTGATTCTGATCAATTTGATCACATGAGGGGACTTCATGATCAAATAGTCTTCCTGTAGCAGCCCATTCCCTTTTTCTTCTTTCTCTTCACTGTGTGGTAGGTACTGTTGAGTACTCAGGTCATGTTCCAGCATTGAAGTAGGTATTACCATTCCTCTTGTAGAAACAAGGAAACTGGGTCCAAGGGAGCATAAATGGTTTGTTCAAGGTCACAGAACTAGTCATTATGGAGCCCTGAGGACCTGGGCTGTCCCTGCTCACTATGACCGTGGCCCCAGGGCAGGGTGACCAGTTGAAGGCTGAGTCATCCTGTTCCTCTTACAGAGATGTCCCAATGTGATCTCTTCTGCAGGCAGCTATGAGAAGAACAGAAAGAAGAGTTTGAATAATCAAATGGATAAGATGGCTATATATTGATCATTCATAAAGATAAGCTTACTGTGTAAAACCAAATGGAATCCTAACATCACTTTAAGGATGTGTGGTGGAATAACATGGAACAATTATTGCATATTCTGAAACTGCAGTGAATGCTGAGTGAATGACCCCCCAACAGCCTGAAGACCTGCTAGTATCAAACCTCTGTCCTTAAGGGTTATGAGTACCAGATCTTTGACAGCTTTGTTGGTTTTTTGGTGGCTTCTCAGTTTAAATGATAATTTGGCACGATTTCTGAAGGATGAATGTGACCAATGTCAATATCAGTGTATTAGGGATTATCATTAGGAAATATTTAAAATGTGTTATATCAGACATTGCATATGCTGTCTACAGCGTCACCACTCATAAAACACCCACAGTTCTGTGCTGTGAAGACTGCATTCCCTTGGAGACAGGCTGCTCACACCCACCTTGGTTCAGGAACCTGAGAGTCAACATGGCTTTTTTAGAGAATATATAGTTTTGTAAGTTTTCTTTCCTTTGTTTAAAAAAAATTTTTTTTTAATTTATTTATTTGGCTGTGTCTGGTCTTGTTTGTGGCACACAAGCTTCTCTCTAGCTCACAAGCTAGGTGTGGGATCTTAGTTCCCTGACCAGGGATCGAACTCACATCCCCTGCATCGTAAGGTGAATTCTTAACCACTGAACTACCTCTTTTATTTTCATTAAACATTACTCTTTGGAGAAAATATCAGTGGAAGATTTCAATGGAAGCGTTCCACATTGGAACAATGGATGGTGTTAAGATCTGGATTCTGAGGTAAAATATTGTTTTTCCTTGATAAAAACAACTTTCCCTGGTAATTAGTAGAGTGTCTGATAGAAGCAGAGAAGCAAAGCAAGTGTCCCCTCTGAGAATCACGCCAAATTCCGCAGTCCTCCTGCCCTGCATTTTCTATGACTGGGAGGCTGCAGATGAGGCTCCTTTGTCCCCTTTACACCTTGAGACAGTAGGAGTCAAGGCGTGGCAGCCTTCCCTTCTGGAAGGCTGTTCAGAGAAAGGAGTAGAGTCCACCCGTTGGGTGAAATGTCCCAAGTATCTGTATTTAATAGCCTGTGAACAGGTGTGAGCGTGTTTTCTTCGGCTGCTGTGGCACTGGAGCTTCTCTCTAGGGATGCTCTGGCTTCTCTCGCTGTGGCGTGCAGACTTCGTTGCCCCGTGCAGCATATGGGATCTTGGTTCCCTGACCAGGGATTGAACCTATGTCCCTTGCACCGGAAGGTGGATTCGTAAACACTGGACCACTGGAGAAGCCCATAAACACATTGTAAAAATCAGATTCCTCAATTCTGTCTTCTCCTCAATGTAGTGAGGCAGCTACAAACCCTTTCTGTTTCAAGCTTCTCTTTCCTTCAGTGGGAGCAGCTCTGAGGTCATCTTCCCACCCTGTCGGTGAAGGTACCCTAAGGACAGAGGTCACCCAGACCCTTCAGGAAAATTGAGCTCTCAGTTGCCCGAGCCAACTCCCACGTATTTGCAGACAAACATCTGGAAAATGGACTTGCTGGGAAAACACAGTTTAGTGACAAGAACATTAAAGAACCTTCATTTTAAGGTTGGACCACAACAGGGTTTGCTCTCCAGGTGGTGAGGTTATTCATTTAATGTCACTGTTGCTGAAAAGAGAGTGGGTCAGGAGGATGCAGGTCCCAGGCCGTGTCAGAGTCCCTGGGACGGCTGCCAAGTGTGGTTTCTTGGCTTTGTGCAGGAAAGAATTCAAGAGTGAGCTGTATTAACATGAAAGAAGATTTATCCAGGGAAGAAACATAATGCATAGACAAAGGTGGGCCACCTCTGAAGGTGAGAACGGCACCAGGGTGTGGCGGTTTCAGTTTTTATAGGGGTGGCTGATTTCATAGGCTAATGAATGGGAGAAGTATTTCGGCTATTTTGAGGAAGGGGTAGGGATTTCCAGCAGTTGGGCTACCACCCACTTTTTGCCCTTTTATGGTGGGCCTTGGAACTGTCATGGGACCCATGGGGATGTCCCTTGGCTTGTTGATGGGTTACAGTGAGCATGTACTGAGGCTCCAGGTCTAGGGGGAGTCAGCTCATCTGCCATCTTGGACAAGTTTGGTTCTGATCAGTTTGTGTTCCCTTGGGTTAGGTCATTCTTTTAAAGGTTGTGCCCTGCTCTTTCTTGTCTTATCACCTGGGGCAATTCACTTAACCTTTCATGTGTCACAGTTTGGATATTGGCAAAATGAAGATGATAACTTATCATAAAATTTTTATTTGAATTCAGAGAGGCAGTGTGTGTTATAACTGATCTAGCTATTTTATTAATTTCCTTTTGATTTTATCTAATAAAGGTACTTAAGTCCCTTTGTAAAACACTATTATTTATTTTCCCCCTCTCAGCTTTATTATCCCCACAATAAAACTCTATGGTTGTTGTTGCTCAGTGTGAGACCCCATGGATCGTAGCCCACCAGGCTCCTCTGTCCATGAGATTTTCCAGGGAAGAATACCAGAGTGGGTTGCCATGCCCTCCTCCAGGAGATCTTCCAGACCTGGGGATTGAACCTGCATTTCCTTCGGTGCAAGTGGATTCTTTATTGTCTGAGCCACAAGGAAGCCCTTGTAGAATCCCCTTTTTATAAATACATTGAGAAAAAGGAAGAAAAAAGCAAATGCCAAATTAAAATCGGAGATTAAGGAGAATTAAAATTTGGGTTTTAGTTTTTTCATTTTCTCATGACCTTATCTGAGTTTTTGGAAGCTGCGTGTTGTGACTTGATTTCTATTCTGTCCAGCAGTGGTTTCTAGAAGAGCATCACTCATGGCCTCTGGGTGGCCCATCCTTTGCGGGCTTCATCCCTGGTGCTTATGTAAGCAGATAGGTGAGGGGTCCCTGGAGAAAGAGATGTCGACAGGAGAACCCATTTTCGCCTAGCCTATTTTGTGACCTAAGCCTGGCCACGATGCTTGCCCTTGAACAGGCCTCAGTGATTAAGGGAGGAGATGCAGAACCAGGAAGGCGTAGGCAGAAAGCAGTAGTGTGGGACTTCCCTGCTGACCCAGTGTTTAAGGATTTGCCTCACAATGCAGGGGTTACGGGTTCCACTCCTGGTCCTGGAGGATCCGACATGCCGTGGAACCACCAAGTGTGGCAAAACTACCCAGGCCGCCCGCTTCAGAGCCCGCGCTCGGCAACCAGGGGAGCCACCACGATGAGGAGCCCACTTGTCCCAAGCAGAGAAAGCCTGCACGCAGCAGTGGAGACCCAGCACAGCCCAAAATAAAGACATGAAATTTTTAAAAAAGAAAAGAAACAGTTGTCCCTCCTTGGGGCAGGGTCCTGGTTCCTCTGCAGAAACTAAGGCCCATCCAGTTGGAGGGTGCAATGCTGATGCTAACCCTTCAGACTTCATTCAGTTAAAGCTTGGACTCTGTTGACTTTTGCCCCAGTTCTGTGCTGAATTCTCCTCTACTCACGCCCCTTCATGAACTTGCATGTACCCTTGGCCTAAAATTTCTCAGTTTTTCTCTTCAGGGAGACACTGGTTTGGGAAGGATCCCAGTGTTCTCTTTATTCCTTGTGAGCAATTATAAAGCCTTCCTTCTCCCACGCTTTGACCTGATCGTGTCTGTACCCACCAAGGGGTGAGCCCAGTTTGGGGATCACACTTCCCCACCCTCTAGGTTTCTGTTGGCTTCCGCTCGCCTCGGGCGGCTTCCCTGGTGTCTCGGTGATAAAGAATATGCCTGCTAATGCGGGAGGCACGGGTTCAGTCCCTGGGTGGGGAAGATCCCCTGGAGCAGGAAATGGCAACCCACTCCAGTATTCTTGCCTGGGAAATGCCACGGACAGAGGAGCCTGGCAGGCAGTGGACCTGACTTGGCATAAAAACTTTGTTTCCTTAAGCAGTGGTTCTTAGCCTCACCAGAGAAGCTTTTAAAATTGTCAGGTATTTAACACTGATACTTAAAAACTGAGTTGGAAACTAAATTTCTGATATCCAAATCTTTCAAAACTTGCCCAGGGGAAGACTGAGAACTCTGCTTTAATGTAAGGGACTGTGAAAGCAGGACAGGCAATAGTCGCTATGATGTGGGCCTCACTTTCCTGTCTATTTAAGGGGGGGTGTCGGGAGGTGGGGTGCGGAAGACCTCCTAAAGGTGACTGGTGGTGTGGTGGTAAAGAATCTGCCTTCCAGCGTAGGAAATGCAAAGAGACACAGGTTGAATCACTGGGTCGGGAAGATGCCCTGGAGTAGGAAATGGCAACCCGCCCCGGTATTCCTGCCTGGAAAATCCTATGGACAGAGGAACCTGCCTGGCTACAGTCCATGGAGTCGACACGACTGAGCGACTGCACACACGTAAAGGTGACGGTGAATATTAGAGAAATGGGGGCCTCACTCCCCCCCCCTTTTCCTGTGCAGGCTGTTGGGCTAAATTGGCTTGCTGGCTGTTCAGACGAAGTGAGGAAGCCAGGGAGGGGCCCGCTCGGGAGCTTGTACTGCCCCAGTGCATTTGGTGTTCTTGCCACCTCTTTGTCTATTGTTTGGAAGTTGAATGTGTAGAGGTGATTCCTCCTGTGATCCGCTTGCTGAACTGTACTATTTTTAGGTGCTAACCCACACAATAGCTTTATAAAAAGGCTATTGAACCTTTTGAGGCTGCTGGATTTTGTCTGACAAGGGCTGAGTTACAAGGAGGCTCTCCCGCCTCCCAGTTCAGGCATGTTGAATTTTTTTTGTTGTTTCTTCTTTAGAAAGCGTCTGAATAGCTTCAAAACACAGTGGTTTGGCAGCCTGACAGGCGATGCCAGATGTCTGTGTAGTTCTCCTCCATGCCCCTGCTCTCCAGACATAGAGTTTCACAGGTGTATGTTGGGTTGCTAATTTTTACTTTGTCTCCTTTTCCTTTTAAAATGTGCTAAAATATGCATAGTTCATAGTGCTGGGGGGAAAAGTGAACTCTTGAAGCATTTTCTTATTTTTGAGTCTCTGCCCTCCTTCTAAAGAGATGTGTTTTCCTCTGTCGAGGGGATCCCCTCGTCTGGGTCTACTTAACAAGTGGGATTAAACAGCAAGCTGGTATGATGTTATTGTAAATTTGGTTCCTAATCCAGTCTCAGTCTGTGCATCCATCCATTAGGAGGCAGAAGCAAGACTTACTAGCAGTTGTAGTGGAAAAACAATTACTCCTTGTGAAATAATGTGATCCCCTTAATGTGTCCACATAATAGAGTGGATATTGTTTGTGATTCTTTTCTTCCCTTTCTCTGTCTCTCTTCATTAAAATCCTATAATAGGCAGTGTATTAGAGTTGCCCCTAGATGGCTTTGGCTTTTTAAAGTACGTATCTTCATAAAGTTCACTCCCATGCTCATTTTCCACCAGGCGGTTAGCCAAGTGAAGATTCCCTTCCCTGGCGCTTGGAGATGGGCAGACTCTAGCTTATCTATGACAACATGCATGATTAATAGGGATGGTGTTAACTCCTTTGTGTCAGTGTTATGAATTGTGATTCTCCTTGGCTCTTGAACTGTGCTCTTAGAATCCATGTCCTAGGTCCTATCCGTAGGGATATGCCTGGCCCGTCTTGATAAGGGGAACATTTCGGTTTTCCCAGATACATGTGGGTCACTTCCCCTATTGCGTCTCATCAGTATTTCTCTAGGATCTGATACCCTTCACACCTCCTTAGGGGGTTGTTGCCGATTTGGGCAGCTCATCCCTGTTGCTGCCATGGTTATTCTGTCAGAGTCCCTGGGACTCTGCAGGGGCTGACTTTCTGGCGCCCTTTCGCCTCAGTCTCTAAAGGAGCCTGCCTGCCTGCTAAGTCGCCTCAGTCATATTGACTCTCTGCAGCCCTGTGGACCATAGTCCACCAGGCTCCTTTGTCCATGGGATTCTTCAGGTGAAAACACTGGGGTGGGTGGCCGTGCCCTCCTCTAAGGGATATTCCTGACCCAGGGGTTGAATCCGTGGCTCTTAGGTCTCCTGCATTGGCAGGCAAATTCTTTACCACTAGCGCCACCTGGGAAGCCCCTGAGGGAGTCTAGTTATTTCCAAACCTGCTCACTACTTGAGGTCTTTTTTTGATCTGTGGCATGCAGGATCTTAGTTCCTGACCAGAGATCGAACCTGTGCGTCCCCCCTGCAATGGAAGTGCAGAGTGTTAACCACTGGACCGCCAGGGAAGTCCCATCTGAGGTCTGTTTTGAACTAGCCATTCCCAGCACCTGTCTCTTATACACATCTTCCTATTAATCATGCATGTTGTCACAGATATTCGGTTTCCGTGTCGTATTGTAGATGTGGCAGAAATAGCCAGCAGGATCACGGGGCCGTTTCTCCTGGATGTACACACATTGCTTTCCTGCTCATTTATTTTCCATCTCTGACAGAGGGGGACATGCATGACTTTGTGATCTCTGTATTCAGTCAACCTAGGACCAGACTCAAAGGCAGCCAGTGTAAGATCCAGCATGAATCCTTGTACAATGTTAAGTGTATCACTTTGTTATTGTTGTGGTCTCCTATTTGTGTTGAGTGGGGACTTCGGTTACTTTGCATGCTGATGGATTCATTTGCTAAGTCGTGTCCAACTCTTTGCGATCCCATGGACTACAGCACACCAGACTTCGCTGTCCTTCACCATCTCTTAGAGGTCGTTAGCAAGTGTTATACAACAAAGCAGGATCATAACAGGTGCCCTTCAGAGTCTAGCCAGTCAAGGCCTAAATGTAGTCCTTATTCTTATGACATAGTGACAGACCAGGTGCATATTTACAAATTCACTTAAAATAAGCAAAGCTCACTTCTTGAAATCTGTGTGAAACCTCTATTTCCTTTACCCTGATAGACTACGATGTAGAGTTGGGAAGACAGTCCAGGAGGACAAGGTGGTCATTTATGTCATTAGAAGGTGAAAGAAAGGTCCAGGAACTCGTATTTGCCTGACTTGACCTTGGTAACCTGGAGATTGTGATGTAGCTCCTAAAGACTTGGTCCATATAGGAAATGTCATCAGCTGACTCCTTATCTGTGTGAGCAAATGTGTAAGACTCACAGGGTACTTTTTATTCTATTTTGGCCGCACTTTATTGTGGGTCTTTATTGTGGCGGGCTTCTTTCGTTGTGGAACATGGGCTCCAGAGCGCACAGGCTCTCTAGTTGCAGCTCGGGCTCAGTAACTGTGGTACGTGGGCTTGGTTGCTCCACGGCATGCAGGATCTTAGTTCCTTGACCGGGGATCGAACCTGTGGCTCCTGCAGTGGATGTGCAGAGTCTTAAATGTTGGGCCACCAGGAAAGTCCCAGGGTTGTACTTCCTACCAGGCTTGTGCGTTTGGCTGTGGAATGCAAAGCACTCTGCACCTATTGGATCCGGCTGAGCTGAGTTTATCTCATTACTTGCCTGTATCTGGAACATCCCTTTTGTATGAAGATGTTGAGGAAAAGTTTATCGAATGAGATGCTGGTGCCCAGTGACGGTGCTCTGCGTAATGAAGTACTTGTTTGCGTAATGAAGTACTTTTCCTCATTGGACTGATTTTTGTGTCACCTTTTCATCCCTGTGGGCTAGCAGGAGGGAAGCTGGGCTCTGACTCCCTGTGGGGCTTGGACAGCTGATGTTGCAGATGTCCAGAAACTTGTGTGAATTCAGGTACTCCCCTACTTTACATACTGGAAATCACCAACACCCTTCTCTCACCTCCCCACTCTAGCCCCTGCCCCCCCACTGGTAGGATGAGGACTCCAGAGTGTGAAATTAACACATCAAGGGAATTTATATCATGGTAGCCTTGGGCTGGTTTTTGCAAATTAAATTTTGCAGACATTAGCCTCAGCTCAGCCCCAGCACTATTAATTTCATACTGGTGAGGCCAAACTTCTTTCAGTGACGTTTCTACCCTGAGAGGTGACGAATCTGGTTTACGTTAGGATGATGAGTCTTGCTGAGTAGATTGCTATCTGTTTTGTAAAAACTACTGTTAACCGAGAGAGATTACCTTCAGTAAAACTCCTTTGACATGGTGTAGCGGTTTGAGAACATGCGTAAGTATGCAGAATGGTGCGTCAGCCAGCCAAAGTGCCAGCCAACTCTTTCAGAAGACTCTTGTGGATAGTAGTCATTATTTGGCTTTCAGGAAGAAGAAAAAAATTTTTTCCCAGCGCACTCTCAGACCCAGTTTTTTCCTTATCTCTGAGACTCGTAATCACACTAACTATGTTCACTAAGCTGAGTATGCACCAAAGATGCCCAATAAGTAATTTACAAAAATAAATATAACCATCATGGGACCCTGAATACTGACCTCTTCTTGGTCTCCGTGTTCACTGCCTCCAGGTAGGCAGAGGTCAGAAGGTCACTGGGCACCTTTGCAGTGGGAAAAGGGGAGAGGGGTGAAATGAAGGATTGCTGGAGCCCGTAGTGACAGTTAAGAGGAGATACCCTGTCTAGCAGGCTTCCCTGGTGCCTCAGAGGGTAAAGAATCTGCCTGCATGTAGGAGACCTACATTTGGTCCCTGGGTCTGGAAGACCCTCTGGAGAAGGGAATGGCAACCCACTCCAGTATTCTTGCCTGGAGAATTCCATGGACATAAAAACATTCTGCTGAATGTTTTAACTGTGGGATTTATCTGTCATCTGGTCACGTAGCACTTTATGTCATGCTGGTACAGGGTGTTGGGCTGGGTGACTCTTGCTAGCTCCGGGCTGCCTGGCATTGTTTCGTTTAGCTGACAGTTTTTGTTTGCTGGTTGGTTTTTGCGTTGCATTTTCACTGTGCCAGGTACCTTGTTAGGCACAGTGAGAGAATATGAAATTGAATAACTTTCTCTGCTTTCTAGATTCTTAGTCTAGCAGGGGGACAGACAACATGTTAATAAATAAGTAATGCTATTGGGTAGTGTTTGCCAGGATACAAAGTGGCTGAGAGCCATGGTCCCAGAGGTGGTAAGAACACAGGAAAGGCTCATTGCCTGGAGATAAACTGTTCTTGCTGAATTTAGGAAAGTCTGTAGTGCCTGGGGTTTGGGGTAACCAGGACTCAGTGGTAGTGAATGGAAATTCTTTAAAAAAAAAAATTTATGCGTATTTATTTACTTGGCTGTGCCAGGCCTTAGTTGCAGTATGTGAGATCTTTAGTTGTGGCATGTGGGAGCTAGTTCCCTGACCAGGGATCAAACTCAGGCCCCCTGCATTGGATGTGCAGAGTCCTAACCACTGAACCACCAGGGAAATCCCTGGGATTGGAACTTCTGATTGAAGTCATAGTCTTACAGGGTCTAGCATCCTGTAGGGTTAGGAAAGTCAGTGGCATGCATATTGAAGAAACACACAAGAAGAATTTTGTAGACCCTAGATTAAAATTAAACACTTATCCCTGGAGTATAGTATGTTGCTTCCAAAGCTGAAAAGCTAACTAAACTGAGTCCCTTATCTCACAGTTAACAGGGACGTTGATAACCACGTCATTGGATGTCCTACCCTAAGTTGAATGCCTCAAGCAGAGCCTGGACCGAAGCTGGCATTCAGTGTGCTGTGTCCGCCTGTCCATTTTGTAAGCCTCCTGAGTCTATTCAGTGGGCTTTTCCACCAGCACCTCTGGTGGATTTGACAGGCACTGACCTTGCTGGCCTCTCACCTTCTTCTGCCCTTTTTCTTCATTCAGCAGTCGTCTTTAGTATTTGTTCGTCTTTTGCTGATGGAGCACGGGTGAACATTTACGTTTGTTGGATGGAGGATTTTCTCTCCATTCTTGACTGTGGTCCCAGAATGGTCGTAGGTGTCTCTCTTGTGTCTCTCTTGGCTATTCTGATTTCCTCCATTCTGTACTCTTTGAAATTTGGTATCTGGATCTAAGAAATGGAAATGAAGTGGACTTAAAAAAAAATTATTTATTAATTTTATTCGGACGGTAATCACTTTGCAATACTGTGATGGTTTTTCCCATACATCCGTTATGAATTGGCCATGAGGTATATATGTGTCCCCTCCATCCTAAATCCTCCTCCTCTGAAATTAACTTTTTAAAAGAAGCGTACTTTAAGTTTTTTGGGTACCTGATCATTTTTGTTGCTTTGCAGACCTAAGTCTGAGCCCCATGTTCATTAGCTTGGAACCTTTCAGTCTTCTTCTATTTTTAAAACACTGTAGAAGAGACGGTAAAATGTTTTACAAAGCAGAAGTTCAAGATTCTCAAGTGTGATTGAAAATAGCTCCTGGTGACACATCCTTTCTCTGGACTTTATCTTGTTCTGTCTCTGAACTATATACACTTACCTGTCCAGTTTTTCCATATCGGCATGAAGTTTGTGTCCCATTTATAGCCGCCTCTTAAGTGGTGGAGGTTGTATTCCTATTAGGGTCTGCAGCACTTCGAGCACGTTGACAAAATTTATTTTCACCCGGTGTGTTAAAACGGCACTGTGGCCCTACCTATCACTGAAGGGAGGGAAAGGAAGTTTTGGATTTCAGTCTTTCTTTTAAAAAGTAAGTGGAGGAACTTCTTGGTCTCCACACTTCCTTTGCAGAGGGCCTAGGTTCGATCCCTGGTTGGGGGAACTAAAGACCCCACGTGCCATGGTGATGGCCAAAAATGTAAAACTAAATTTCAGAGAAAAATGAATGATGTTCACCAGTTAGATATCTCTGCTTGAGCAACAGTGGCAGCCCCACCACCTACAAAAAGCCTTGGTGCCCCGACACTGACATTGGGCCAACGTTGAAATCGATGTGGAGACTGGAGGGCTACTGGCATAAGCCTTGATGATAGAGACTCGGTTTGGTTTAGTTCAGGTCGTTCTTTTGTTGGACAGTGGTAAAGAATCCGCCTGCCAGGGCAGGAGATGCAGGAGACATGGGTTTGATCCCTGGTTGGGAAAATCCTCTGGAGAGGAAATGGCAACCCATTCCAGCATTCTTACCTGAAAAAATTCCAGGGACAGAGAAGTCTGGCAGGCTACAGTCCATGGTGTCACAACGAGTTGGACACGGCCGAGTGACTGAGCACACACACATTCCTTTGCTAGTTCCTAGAACAGGCCGAGTTATCAGCTTTAATCACAGTCTGCGCACGAAACATTGTTGAACAGCGCAGCGGACCCTGAATTCCTGAGGCCAGTACTTCAGCCTGAGCGCTCGTGCTATCTTTGGTCGGAATGTCGCGTCTGAGAAATCCCGTGTTAGCTCCGCGGGGACCCTCACCATGTGGAGGCGATCCTTGACCTGTTGACAGTCCTCCGCTTTTACTTGGGCTAGTCTCTGCTTCAGAATGCTGCTCAAGGACATCGTTGCCAGGGAAGCAGGTTTCCAGTTAATACCCTTGTGATGGATGAACACCCCCCCACCGCCACCCCCTCATTCTTCTACAATGGAGAATTCACAGAATGGCTTCATTTAGAAATGGTTTTTGGTGTTTTCTAGGACTGAGACTATGGTCCACTCTCTCCTGCTGTTCCGTCCTTTTCATCGGTTCATTTATTTGGAATTCCCAAAGACCCAGTGGGCTAGTGGGTGCTTTTCGAATCTGCTGATTTTCTCTGAGGCTGATGTCATGGTCTAGAGCTTTACCCTTACATATGCTAATTATTAGCTTACACTGGCAGTTGGGGGTCTTTGTTGGAGGGTCTTGAAAAAGGTGGATTATACAAGGCTGTCTTCTCTGTCTTGGAGATATTTCCGTGAGAGCCCGTGTATGGCAGAGCCGTGGTGGGATCTGCGGACTGTGGCATGTGGTTAGAGCCAGTCTTTAGGACGTGGGCGGAGTGGGGGGTCTTCATGCTCGCCCTCATTGGGGTGTTGAATTTGGAGAGTGTTCTGTGGATTCTCTAGCCCCAGGTTAGCAGCAGGTTAGGGTCAGGGTCACTGTGAGTCAGATTACCTCCAGACTTGCCTCCAGGAATGCCTGCTTTCCAGATCTGGCCTCTGTACCGTAGGGGTGTGTTTTTGAGTCTAAACACTTTCGTGTTTACATTTGTCTTGGGGATACCACAACTACAAGGCGACACAACACGTTTCCCTGAACAATTTCTTTGTTCAGTGCAAGTGTCGCCTGTTTCCCTAGTACTAATGGGCACGTGCAGTGCAATTTAGAGCCTTGAAGAGAGTTGGTGTTATATCTGACTTCGAACTAAAATCCTCGGGCAGAATTGACTAATGAGTATACGTCCATGTTTCTTGTTTTGGGCCACACCTCGGGGCATGTGGGATCTTAGTTCCTCAACCAGCGACTGAATCCTCAGCCCCTGCCTGGACGCTCAGAGTCTTATCCACTGGCCTGCCAGGGAAGCCCCTGTGCCTCCATTTGTAAATGCAGTTTCTGGTTTAACTTACGTGCTTTTCTTTCATAAGCACTTACGATAAGGACGCAAGTCAAATACTTAATAGGGAGAGAAAAGAGGACTTTGGGTTTTGTTAATTACAGACACTTGTGGATGGTCTGCAGCCTTGCTCACATAGACACTCATTGTTGGAAATTATTTCCCCATTGTTAGTTTAATAAAAATAAGTGAAACTTTTTTAGTCTGTTAGTTAAAATTAAACTGATAAACTCTGTGGGATTCCTGGGAACAACGTCCAGCTCGCCCAGCTCGCTGTGACAGCCGCAGGGCCAGGGTGCACCCCAGACCTGCCTGACTGCAGATACCGTTTCTAGAAACAGAAACATCCCTTCGTGTGCCGTAGTGTCAGAATATGTCTGCATTACGTAAATGGCGCACTCCTTGAAATGAGTAATTGTTTCATTCTTCATTAGACTAGCCTTCTTGCAAAAGCAAACTGCAGAGAACTTGAAACAGTATCCTGAGAAAGAATAAAGGAAACTGATTCGAGGTGAGCTTTGTGGAAAGGGTTTTCCTATTGAAGGCTTCCTATTTGAGAGGTTGGATTAAGGTAAATTTGTTAAAAATAGAACTTTGAATGCAAATATTCTATTTCATAATCCCTTCTTTTAGCAGAACCCCTTCCTGTGACTTTTCCTATGTGAGCCAGTCTCTCACTGGAACATATTTGTCTTGCTACTGAAGTTCCAAAGCAATCTTGCCACTGATGTGCCTTATTTTACTTAGAGATTTCTCCTTCTTTTCTGACTTTCTCTGATAACTGCATTTAAATAATTTTTGCATTTGTTAACATCTGTCACTCAGAAGTACAGACTGATAATCAAGATAGAAATTTAAAATCGAATATATCCATTTTGATCCTCAATAGTTACTCTGCTGGGGAAAAAAAAAACAAACCCATATTCTCTAGAGAAGAAATTGAAAGCAGTGTTGTGGGAAGATGACTTGACTTTGTTCATCTTGCCTGCTTTGAGTGGACTGTAAGTTTCCTAAAGTCAAAGCTTTTGGTTTATGTATCTTTCACTGCTTGCCATGGGGCCTTGCCCATTCAGTTCAGTTCAGTTCAGTTGCTCAGTTGTGTCCGACTCCTTTGCCCATTAGTAAATGCTTAATGAAGGCCCCATTTCAGAAATGAAGAGGTTACTGGAAGTTGGACTTTGTTGATGCCTTATCTGTTCTTAATCAGAAAATTTTTATTGTAGTTACTCATTGATGGCTCCAGCTCCATAGTCAATGGAAATGTTATGTGTATGCTAGGAATTCAGAGTCTGGTAACAGAGAGAGGAAATATTCACAGGGGTCAAATTTTAAAATGAGTTTTATAGTTTAAGAGGATTTAAATGTATATATTCTCTAATATTCAAGAAAATTAGAGATACCAAGGGACCGTTTTATGCAAAGACGGGCATAATAAAGAACAGAAATGGTATGGACCTAACAGAAACAGAAGATATTAACAAGAGGTGTCAATAATACACAGAAGAACTATACGAAAAAGATCTTCATGACCCAGATAATCACAATGGTGTAATCACTCACCTAGAGCCAGACATCTTGGAATGGGAAGTCAAGTGGGCCTTAGGAGGCATCACTATGAACAAAGCTAGTGGAGGTGATGGAATTCCAGTTGAGCTATTTCAGATCCTAAAAGATGATTCTGTGAAAGTGCTTCACTCGATATGCTAGCAGATTTGGAAGATTCAGCAGTGGCTGCAGGACTGGAAAAGGTCAGTTTTCATTCCAGTCCCAAAGAAAGGCAATGCCAAAGAATGCTCAAACTACCACACAATTACACTCATCTCACATGCTAGCAAAGTAATGCTCAAAATTCTCTAAGCCAGGCTTCAGCAATACGTGAACCATGAACTTCCAGATGTTGAAGCTGGATTTAGGAAAGGCAAAGGAATCAGAGATCAAATTGCCAACATCCACTGGATCATGGAAAAAGCAAGAGAGTTCTGGAAAAACATCTATTTCTGCTTTATTGACTATGCCAAAGCCTTTGACTGTGTGGATCACAACAAACTGTGGAAAAATCTGAAAGAGATGGGAATACCAGACCACCTGACCTGCCTCTGAGAAATCTGTATGCAGGTCAAGAAGCAACAGTTATAACTGGACATGGAACAACAGACTGGTTCCAAATCAGGAAAGGAGTATGCCAAAGCTGTATATTGTCACCATGCTTATTTAACTTATATGCAGTGTACATCATGAGAAATGCCAGGCTGGATGAAGCACAAGCTTGAATCAAAAATGCCAGGAGAAATACCAATAACCTTAGATATGCAGAAGACACCACCCTTATGGCAGAAAGTGAAGAAGAACTAAAGAGCCTCTTGATGACAGTGAAAGAGGAGAGTGAAAAAGTTGGCTTAAAACACAACACTCAGAAAACTAAGATTGTGCCATCTGGTCCCATCACTTCATGGCAAACAATGGAAACAGTGACAGACTTTATTTTGGGGGCTTGAAAATTACTGCACATGGTGACTGAAGCCATGAAATTAAAAGATGCTTGCTCCTTCAAAGAAAATCTGTGGCCAACCTAGATAGCATATTTGAAAGCAGAGACATTACTTTGCCAGCAAAGGTCCATCTAATCAAAGCTGTAGTTTCTCCAGTTGTCAAGTATAGATGTGAGAGTTGGACTATAAAGAAAGCTGAGCACTGAAGAATTGATGCTTTTGAACTGTGATATTGGAGAAGACTCTTGAGAGTTCCTTGGACTGCAAGGAAATTGAACCAGTCCATCCTAAAGGAGATAAATCCTGAATATTCATTGGAAGGACTGATGCTGAAGCTGAAACTCCAATACTTTGGCCACCTGATGGAAAGAACTGATGCACTGGAAAAGACCCTGATGCTGGGAAAGATTGAAGGTGGGAGGAGAAGGGGGTGAGAAAGGATGAGATGGTTGGATGGCATCACCAACTCAATGGACATGAGTTTGAGTAAGCTCTGGGATTTGGTGATGGACATGGAAGCCTGCCGTGCTGCAGTCCAGGGGTTCGCAAAGAGTCAGACTTGACTGAGCGACTGAACTGAACTGATATATGTGTGTATTATATACATTTGTAAGGGGAGGAAATGGCTTACCAGGTGGTGCTAGTGGTAAAGAATCCACTTGCTAATGCAGAAGACTTAAGAGACATGGTTTGATCCTTGGGAATGAAAGATCCCCTGGAGAAGGGCATGACAGCCCACTCCAGTATTTTTGCCTGGAGAATCCCAAGGACATAGGAGCCTGGCAGGCTGCAGTCTATGAGGTCGCAGAGTCCAACTCAACTGAAGTGACTTAGCATGCTTGCAAGAAGAGGAAAACATCCAATAATTGCCAGAGAGGGGAAGAATGTAAATACAGTAACCAGCAGGGCCCTGCCTGTGTCTGGGTGGGCTTCTCACCCTGGGCATTGTGGCCACCTCCTGTCTGGAGCTGGGCCTGGGGTGAAGCCTTGTACTCTTTTATTGCCTGGAGCCTGTCACTTCCAGGAATTCACTTTCAATTTCATTGGTCCTGCCTCTTCCCCTGTTCTTTCTCCTCTTCCTCTGACACCATTTCCTGGGGTAATCCATTTATTTATGCCTTCTTTTATATAGCAAATGCTTACAAGTCAGTGAGAGCCACACTCTCTTGGTTTCAGCTTTGTACCTCAAGAGTCAAGAAAAATGTGATGTTATTTATAGGCATGTTGTTATTGATACTGATGAAAGCTTTTTTTTTTTTTTTATGTTGTGAACCATTTTTAAAGTCTATTGAATTTGTTACAGTATTGCTTCCATTTAATGTTTTGGTTTTTTGGCCTCCAGGCATATGGTATCTTAGCTCCCTGAACAGGGATCTAACCTATACCCCTATACCCCTGTGTTAGAAGGTGAAGTCTTAACTACTGGACCACCAGGGAAGATCTTGAAAGCTATCTTTTAATCACTGATTCCTCTTGGTCAGGTACAGAGCTAAATACTGTTTATAATCAAAACTCTTCTCTGGCTTGAAAACCTGGGGCTTTCAAGATAAAGTTTCAATTCCTTGACCTTGCTTTTAATGCTCAGCGCTTCTGCTAAATAGTCTTTCTAGCCATAGCTTTTACTGTTTGCTTAAACATGAATTGATTGCTCTGGCCAGACCTGTTTATCCATCACCGTCTGTAAGGCTTTGCCCAGCCTGGAGTGCGCGGCCTTTTTCTCTCTTTGAAGATAGAGTAGAACCGTTGTTTGAGGCACCCTCCCGTCTCCCCTGCGCCCTGGGCCCTGAGCCTCCCTCCTCTCACAGCTCGAGCTGTGAGGACCGCCCGCCTCTCCAGCCTGGCACAGGGCCTGGTTTCCACCACTCGCTCAGGTACCTGCTGCTCGGCGCCCTCGGTTTGTGGTATCAGTGCCTCGTGGAGCAGTAAACACACTACCAGCCATGCTCAGCTTCCTTCTAGTCCTTGGATATTAAAGGTCTGAGCGACCCTCAATTGTGTAGTCTTTCACATCTCACCTTTTCATCTTGTTGGTGGAGAAAAATTTGTTCTGGGTCATTTAAAAAGCAGAACATATTCAAGGGGAAAATGAGAGAAGAAATCAACTTAATTTTTTCTTTGGAGGGCCAAACACGAGCATCATATTATCTTACTGAATCTTCCTGCCTGTCATACCACATCTTTTATTATTCCTTTATGAATGGGGAGGCTGGCTCAAAGATTCAGGGTAGTTTCTCCAAGGCCACCCAGATAGTAGGGTGGGAAGAGGATTCCCCATCCTTTCACAATGCTTGTTCTCTGAAGTCCTTGCAGTTTCCAGTTGTCTTTGCTTGTCTCTCAATTTTGTATTTTTGTTTAGCTGTTCCTCATCTGCACTCGCTGCTGTAAGCTGGAGCCTGATTAATTGATTTAACAACATCTCTTCCATGTTATCCTTTCCCCCCATTTTCCTTTTCCTTCCTATTTCCATATTCTTGATTTTTTTCCCTGAAATATAGATATATGTAATTTTTTTTTTGGCTGCACTGGGTCTCTGTTGCAGTGTGCAGGCTTTTCTCTAGTTGAGGCACATGGACTTCTCGTGTTGCAACACAAGGACGTCTCTACTTGTGGACTATGTGGGCTCTCGAGCGTGCAGGCTTTGTTGTACTGTGGCATGTGGGAGGGGTCTTATTTCCCTGACTGGGGATTGAATCTGAGTTCTCTGCGTTAGAAAAGTGAAGTAAAATGTAAAAGTGTTAGTCACTCAGTGGTGCCTGACTATTTCAACCCCATAGACTGTAGCCCGCCAGGCTCCTCTGTCCTTGAAATTCTCCAGGCAGAAATACTGGAACGGGTAGCTAGTCCCTTTTCCAGGGTATCTTCCTGAACCAGGGATTGAACCCTGGTCTCCTGCTTTGCAGGCAGATTCTTTACCATCTGAGCCACCAGGGAAGCCCTCCCTGCATTGAAAGGCAGACTCCTAACCACTGGACCCTCAGGAAAGTTCCATCCATGTTTTTGAATATTTTAAAGGACATTTTGAATATAGGCCCTTTTGTTTGTTGTTGTTTGTTTGTCTGTTTTAACGCATATACCTCTTGAGTTTTCTTGCCTGCACCACTTGCCCAGGTGGAAAAGAGTTTGCCCAGCAGTGGGTTCTGTTATCTGCATTACGAAGATGACATGGGTGTTCGATTCCTTGAGATGAGACCAGCAGAGCTGTGACGGCAACTGATTTGGCTTGTAGCGGCAGCAACAATGACCACAATTATTAAAGCTCAGAAAGGCAGAATCAGCTGTTTTTCTAAACTGTTTTTGTGCTTTGTGTAATACTGTTGAACTGCTTTTCTGGTTGAAAATACTGCTGCTGTTAGGATTATTTCTTGTCTAAATGAAGGTGCTGCACAGACTCTTGTGACCGGCAGTCCTGTTTGCTTGAGTGAAAGCTATCCTTGCCATTTCTATATTAGTTTGAAAATATAGAGGATAAAAATAACAAAAGAAAAGAAAGAAAAGGCCTAGTAATTAAGGCTGACTTGTGGTAGATGGCGGGGTAGGAATGTTCATATTTAAAATACTGGGAAATGTAAATATTTGACTTGATATAGTGTGACCATACATTCTTCACTAGACTGTGATTATTTAAACCTTCTGTTGAGCTCTTAGGCAGATGGTCTTTTGAGTAATGAACACGCTTTTGACTACAGCAAGATGCCATTTGGTAAATGGATGAATTGGCATTATTAATATTTTATGCAACAAAAAACCCAGTGTGAGAATAGGTAGCTGCAGATAAAAAAATCCTAAACTCCATCTTATACATAGTTAAGAGTTTTCAGGCATTTCAACAGCTATTCTGTTTCTGTGAAGGAATGAAGAAAAGACTCATTATCATAGTTACCGTTATCCAACTGTATTTACTAAGAGTCTCTGTGTGGCTGGGCTTCGCAGTGACCCAGTCTGCCTTCCTCCTTGTGGGTTATTATGATAAGACAATAGGATGTAGTGAGTTAGGCACATAGGGAAACAAAATTAAAATGATCAAGAAGAACAACAAGAACAATCAAGAAGAACAACAAAATAACTAATTATTTTCGTACATTTCAAGCTGCAAATGTAAGCTTGATCTTTAGCTTAAAAAAAAAACCAAAAAGGCTTAGTTTTTCGCCCCACGTTTGTGCCCAAGCCCCTTCCCCTTATCCCCTAGAATTTTAGACACATGCAGGACCTCAGTGTTTTGTAATCATTAGGAAAAAGTGTCCTATTTGAGTTTCCCAGATAACAGAAGCTCTCATCAAATACCATGCCCATCTTAAAATCACTTGGCATAGTTTTTTAAATGAACATCATCATGTTTGTTATAATTTATGAATACATTAGAAATTGACATGGGTCCCTGTACTCAGATATCTGGGCTGTCAAGGGCATGTGCTTTCTTTTTTAGGAATAGTTTTATTTTGCCTGTGCTGGGTCTTTGCTTCACTGCATAGGCTCAGTGGTTGCAGCCCATAGGCTCTCTAGTTGCAGCATGTGGGATCTTAGTTCCCTGACCGGGGATTGAATCCTCATCACCTGTGTTGGAAGGTGAATTCTCAACCATCAAACCACCAGGGAAGTCCTTGGCATCAGCTTTCCATTGTGTAGTTAGAGAATCCACTGCTTACTGGCCGCTGCTGCTAAGTCGCTTCAGTCGTGTCCGACTCTGTGCGACCCCATAGATGGCAGCCACCAGGCTCCCCCGTCCTTGGGATTCTCCAGGCAAGAACACTGGAGTGGGTTGCCATTTCCTTCTCCAATGCATGAGAGTGAAACGTGAAAGTAAAGTCGCTCAGTCGTGTCTGACCCTCAGCAATCCCATAGACTGCAGCCTTCCAGGCTCCTCCGTCCATGGGATTTTCCAGGCAGGAGTACTGGAGTGGGGTGCCATTGCCTTCTTGATTGCTTACTTGAGAAGGGTTTAAAAAGGCCAAGTCCTATCTTAGTATCATTATGAGAAGTTTTCATCTCATAGGAAACCTGGAAGGGTCTCTGGGCCTTCCTGGTCAAGAAACTATAAGGTTCTCTGAGACCTGCCCACACTCAGGTGCCTTCTGTGATGCCTTATAAACTGCATTGGGCACATGGCTAGCAGAGTGTTCTGTTCCTCAGCTGACGCTTAAGGTGCAGTTCCAGGGTTAAACACTGTGCCCAGACTGAGCATTTTCATACTGTCCAGGCTTATCTTCCAAAAAGAGTGTATTACTTTACCATGCTTCTGCCCAAGTAAAGAACCAAAAGCACTAAGTGTTGGCCGCCAAGATGTTAGATGAGGCTCCTCGTCTCTCCCCATGTCAGCTTACTTGCAATCCCTAGCAAATACTATAAAACGAGGCAGGTAAGAGCTTAATCCAGTAGTGCAGCAAAACTGATTAAAGCACACTTCCATTCACATTGGACCAACCTGGATCCAGCTAGATCCAGCCCCTGTGTGGACCAGACTCTGTCCCCTTTCCTGCCTCTGCACACTCCACTGCACCAGCGCCCTGGCGTATTTAGCACCTGGCCCAGGTGTCGTGAGCGGCCCCGTGAGGACCTGGCTGGGTTGCCGACCAGACCAGTTCAGGGAGCTGGAATCCTGTGGGACAGTGTGTTCCCGTCATCACCAGACCAGAGAGGCCTGTCTGCATCCCTCTCCCCACTGCCCCTGTGGGGCTTAGCTACACATGCCCTACGCTAGATGCAGAGTGAATGTTTGCATTAATAATACATGGATGAAGTATGTCAGTTGAGCTGATCACTCTTGGGGGTTATGAAACAAATGTTTCATCCTCCATAAGTCTTAATATTGTAGAAAGGCAAAGCCAAACAATATAGCTATTCTGGCTTTTGTCCTTATTATGAGTTGAGGAAAGCATACACAGGGTAGGAAGCAAATAGAGGTGGTGAGTGAGGTTTTTGCTGTGTCTCTTGAGAATATTTCCCGGGGAGGAGCTGGCTCTTCAGCTGTGTTTGCTTATTCTACCAAACCCCAATCTTGTGAGCCTGCTGACAGGGCAGCTGCAGAAGGAAACCATCCAGTTCTCGAACTGTGGTTTACAGACTCTGTGAGCACCCTTGTGTGATTTGGGCTCTGCTTCCAGTGTATGCGTGATTATTAATAACAATATTCATACTAATATTTATTTTCCTTTGCTCTAGTAATTGCTATGTAGAAAAGCTTGTCTGTAAAAAATGTATTGCGTAATTACTTCTCTGGAAAATTGGCTTCTTACTTACTCTTAGGAGGATTGAAAAGAATAGGAATCACCTTTGGGGACCGCCAGTCAAGTGCCAGGGCTCCCCAGGTGGCGCTAGTAAAGAACCAGTGCAGGGGACGCAAGAGATGTGGGTTCAGTCCCTGGGTTGGGAAGATCCCCTGCAGGAGGGTATGGCTACCCACTCCAACATTCTTGCCTGGAAAATCCCATGGACAGAGGAACCTGGCAGGCTACAGTCTGTGGGTTACAACGAGTCGGACACGACTAAGCGAGTAAGAACACACAGTTTGTGTCAGGCCCTAGTGCAGGCCGTTCTGTGTGGCCTTTGCACAGCACAGATGTTAAACCAGCCACCAGCAGAGTGGTCTGTGCCTTCATCTGGTTCAGTCAGCCACAGCCCTGCAGGTGCGAGATCTCGGCCAGACCTGTAGTGTTTTGGAGAAAACTGCATGAAGACTGAGGAATTTGAAAATGAAATGTGGACTATTGGTTCATCACTTATCAACAGGAATTGTTTCAATAAACACTGTAGAAGACCTCCAAAAAATCTTGGTAATAATGTGGTTCAGATGATGGAGGTGCTGACACTCTTAGATCAATCTTTTTCATGGATTTTACTTTTCATCACTCTGCTCTGTCCACCCTCACCAAAGTGATCCTCAGAACACATTTTGAAAATGAGATTCTAGACACACATGACTAGAAAGAGACCTGTGATTCTGTCCCTTGCAGTGACTGATGGTCACGCAGTGACCCCTCATCCAGAAAGGCCTTGTGTCTTACAGGGGCTGCGTTCCCACCCAGGGGTCACCTGGATGTGACTCCGAGAAGCTAGCTTCTTGCTAACCTGTGGATAATGATCTCCTGTTGTTATTTATTCCAGTGATCCTGCATACAAAATCTGTTTTCTTTTAGGCAAGGCAGAAAGGCCTTGTGTCTTGCAGGGGCTGTGTTCCCACCCAGGGGTCACCTGGATGTGACTCCGAGAAGCTAGCTTCTTGCTAACCTGTGGATAGTGATCTCCTGTTGTTATTTATTCCAGTGATCCTGCATACAAAATCTGTTTTCTTTTAGGCAAGGCGAGGCAAGGTTTGGGGCAAGAGTTTATTACTTATTTATTTAGCATTTTATTTATTTGGAGAGATGTACTCCAATGGTCCCAAAGCATATTTGGTGAGATATTTTTCCTCTGCTTCCCTTCCTTGCAGCCTCTGGTGCCATCAGCCTCTCGCCCATCCTTCCAGAGGTGTGTCACGCACATTCGTGCAGATACTAATATTCTTTATGTCTAGTGCTAAAATGGTAGCCTGTGAACAGTGCCTTGCATCTCTAAGTATGTTTCTTAAATTCCTTAGCTTTATATAGAAGTTAAGTTGGCTTGGAAAAAGGCATTTGTTGGTCTTCTGTTTAAATAGTTCTGGAAGGCCAGATGATACCAGAGTGACTGCCCTCTTGGCAGGCTCTTGGCAGCCACCTGGCACTCCTGGGGGTGAGACAGACCTGGTGCCTGATGTGGCAACAAACCCTCAAGTCCAGGAAACGTTTCTTGACTATCCAGCATTCTTACTCTCTCCTTGCCCATTTCCTCAGACACTGTATGATTCATTGGCACGCTGACAGAAAGTTCCAGACCATTTCCCCCTCTTGCCCCTGCTCCTTGCCCTGGAGAACACACCTCACCCAATGTGTCCGTGCCATTGCTGCCGCCCCGCTCATCTCTGACCACGCTAGCCTTATACAGTCTATTGGCCCAAACTTACCCTTTAACTCTCTATGGTCCTTTATTGTCATTTGACTCATAGAAGTTAGACTGTGAGTTTGAGGACAGACACCCCAGCTTACGCGTTTTAGAGTTGGGTAGGGGGTGAGTGGTAGTGTATCAGTAAACCTGTGTTGGAATCTAGAATCCTGTCTCTGAGCTGCTACAGAAGACTCTTCCTGAATATTTCTTGGGTCCCGGTGTGGCGTCTCCAGCCCCCAGCTTCCAGGATCCTTCCATGCACCTCCAGTGCACCCCTCCCTCTCCTGAGGCGCCCCAGTGGCTTCCTCTTTCTGGTCCCTCATCTCTGGCCCGTTTCTGCCTCCTGTGCTTCACTCAGCCACATGCTCATTCTTTCGTTCAGCAGATAGCACGTACCTTGTGATGGTCAGTTTAATATGTTGCCCTGGCTTGATTGTGGTGCCTGGTTATTCAGTCAAGGGTGCTGGCCCAGAGCTGCTGAGTAGGTATTCTGTAGACGTGACCCACTTCTACAGTCTTAACTAAAAGAGACTTTAAGTAAAGAAGGTGATCTGGGCGGGCCCCATCCCATAGGTTCCAAGGCTTTCGGAGCCAACCCGAGGCTTTCTGGAGGAAGAATGCATTCTGTGTGTGGACCGCAGTCTCCGTTTGGCTCTGGTCTCTCCAGTTTCCAGCCCATCCTTGGAATTCACACTTGCCAGGACCCACCCCTCCCCCACCAGTTGTGTAAACCAGCTCCTCCTCTTCCCTGTATGTGTCTACACAGGCACTGCTCATTCTCTTTCCCTGGTGGAACCCTGACTGATCTGCTGCTGGAGGCCTCCTTCAAGGAAATATCCAGTCCTCCTGTTTTCCTAACAGTCTCCATGGGCTCACCATTGCCCATGAAAGCACACAGCAGATCTGAGATACAGCCCTGGGCCATATGGCTTCAGCCTCCTTGGTTTTTTTTTTTTTCTTTTTTAAAGGATTTTGTTTGTTTTGGCTGCACCACAAGGCGTGTAAGCTCTTAAACTCCAGTTCCCCGATCAGGGATCGAACCTGTGCTTCCTGCGTGAGAAGGCAGACTCATACCACTTGACCGTCACTGAAGTCCAGTCGTGTCTCTGAGAGCCCTGGTCTTCTCAGCGGCAGCCAGCCCCAGCCCTGGCCACGGCTCTGCTGCCCCGTCCTGCCTCGGGGCTGCCACCTGCTCCTGCTGCCCAGAAGGTGCCTGCTTTGTGTGAAGGAGGTTTCACTGCTTCTGAGCATCTCTCCTGACCAGCCCCATCTCTGTCTTCTCGAGGCAGTTTCCTTCCTGCTGCCTCCTTAGTGCCATGCAACCTGCTCTCCTAATACCCGCAGCAGTTCTGTAGAGCTCTTTGCCTGCCTGTCCCTTTACTGGGCTACATACTGCTTTGAGGAGCTGAGTTTTGTCTTCCAGAATGCCCACTGCCTGGCGTAGTCCCTGGGACAGACTGAGTGGAGTGACTCGTGGTCATTAGAGTGTCACACTTGGGGCTTTCCCACGAGGAGCAGGTTGAAGTGTGTTGGGTCACACCTGGTCACATCTGGCACCTTCCTGAGAGCCACGCATGGGGCTGTCTGGGGCCATGTGGCCAGTCCTGTCACTGATTGCTGGTTGGGCAGCCTCTGCCTTCCGCATCTCTCACTGACAAAGCAGCAGGTTCATCAAGTCACTGACCTAACCAAGGAGGAGTGCGCCATGAACCCCTTTTGTTAAAGTAGATGAGAAGTGGTAAGTCGATGAGGGAGGGTATCTCAGAGTAAAAGTGACCTTTTAGACTTTCTCTCTTCTCCGGGCAAGAGTTGAGATGCTTTTTGAGGTGAGAGGGACATCTTCGCAGGCAATAGTGAGGTCATGTTGTGGATCAGCTGGCGGAAGGGAGCCTGGGAGCCACACCCCGCAATTTTCTAGTCTTCAGGAGCATGGGACTACTCCATGCTCCTTGTCTGGATCCCTCCAGCTTCTGTGAGCCCTGGGATTTAGACCTGGCTCTGGGTCTGCTGGCAGATCAGAAGGATTTTTTCATTTTTGTGACCTGAGAGTTCCTAACCGACCTGCAGTTGGCCACCTACGGAGCGTGGCTGCTGGTCTTCCTCTGTCAGTGATACTGGAACCCCCACTGAGCCTGTTTATGTTTATGTTCTGAAATATTATCCGACACTTTGGCATCATAACTTTAGCTCTTAAAGGAAGCCAACAATCACTTATTAAAAGAAGTAATATGGCTGTTCAGTAACATGGAAAGAAGTCATGGATATACTAATTGAAAAGAGAACACTATTGTGTCTATAGTATTTATATAACACTGCATCTGTAGTGTGGTGAAATTCTATTATTGTTACATTGTGGACATGTAAATTATTATTAGAAAACTGGAAGGACATCTTCATAATAGTTTTTCCTTTTTCTGGACAGTTTAAATTTTTTAAAGAAATAATTCTCATACTTTATCAGAGTCAAAAGGCATTGCGACTTCTCAATTTTGGGGGGAGGGAAGACAAGTGGTTAGAAGAAAATTTCA
>SJYC01084865.1:0-75875 GCA_006408675.1 Madoqua kirkii
GTTCACTCAGACTCACATCCATCAGGTCAGTGATGCCATCCAGCCATCTCATTCTCTGTTGTCCCCTTCTCCTCCTGCCCCCAATCCCTCCCAGCATCAGAGTCTTTTCCAATGAGTCAACTCTTTGCATGAGGTGGCCAAAGTACTGGAGTTTCAGCTTTAGCATCATTCCTTCCAAAGAAATCCCAGGGCTGATCTCCTTCAGAATGGACTGTTGGATCTCCTTGCAGTCCAAGGGACTCTCAAGAGTCTTCTCCAATACTACAGTTCAAAAGCATTAATTCTTTGGTGCTCAGCCTTCTTCACAGTCCAACTCTCACATCCATACATGACCACAGGAAAAACCATAGGCTTGACCAGACGGACCACACATGACATAGGTTTAAATTTGAATTAGTTAAAACTGCAGGATCTGTATTTACATTGCATATCTTTGAAATGATGTGATTGCAGCTTAACTCGCTATAAAATGAAATTTCCCCTTTTTAAGCAGTAGAAAAAGTAAAAGTGTTAGTGGCTCAGCCATATTCTATTCTTTGCGACTTCATGGACTGTAGCCCACCATACTCCTCTGTCCATGGAATTGTCTAGGCAGGACCACTGGAATGGATAGCCATTCCCTTCTCCAGGGAATCTTCCCAGTCCAGGGAGTGAACCCAGGTCTCCTGCATTTCAGGCAGATTCTTTACTGTCTGAGCCACTTTCCCACGATGATGTAAGTAAGCGGTAGCAGTGCTATTTATATTTATCATAATAGCTTTAAATGATCACATCTTTGTTTTGTTTTTTTTTTTTTTTCTGGCTGCGTCATTCAGTACATAGTGTCTTCGTTCCCCAACCAGGGATTGAACCAGGGTCCCCTGAATTGGAAGTGCTGAATTCTAACCACTGGACTGCCAGGAAATTCCCAAATTACTACATCTTTAACTACAAGCTAAATATTCAGAGGGTATTTTCTTAGATTCAATATGACTTTAAAAAAGGAATGATAGCATTTTGTGTTGTCTGTTATGGGTCTGGGTAGGTGTTTTTTCTTTTTTATTTATTTATTTATTTTTTGGGTAGGTGTTTTTTAAACAATAAACAGAACTAGAGATGAGAGGCTCAGCTGAAGCCTGCACATTCCTTCCCTGCCCCATTTGCTTTTTGTTTATCTGTAGTATCAATGTTGTCTTTCCTCCAGGTCAAGCAGATGGACTGTACTTAGATAGGAAGTGATCCTGGTGATAGCTTATTTGTGAGGTACTGTGAAGACTGGTTTCTCAAAGTGTTACTGTGATTTTCTTTCACAATTTCTTTGGTTTTTGAAATTTTCCTCTTCCCTTCTACATTCTTTTGGTTGGTCTAATAATCAAATTGACATAAGAGAGATTAACAGGAGAAAAACTAATTTCATACACAGAGGCCCCATAGGTATGGGATCTAGCAAGTGACCAAAACAAGCTGTTTACATGTCTTTTTATTTTATTGTTTTAAATTGAACTGGGGTGTAGTTTATTTACAATGGTGTGATAATTTCTACTGTATAGCAAAGTGACTCTGTTGTATAGATATAAATATATTCTTTTTCATATTCTTTTCCATTATAGCTTATTATAGGATATTGAATACAGTTCCCTATGCTATACAGTAGGACCTTGTTGTTTATCCTTCCTATATGTACTATGCTTCTGCTCACCCCGAACTACCAGTCCTTTCTTCCTCCACTCCCGTCCCCCTCGGCCAAGTCTGTTCTCTGTGTTTGTGAGTCTGTGTTTCATGGACATGTTTGATTTGTGTCGTAATTTAGATCCCACTATATGTGATATCATATAGTATTTGTCTTTCTTTGACTGACTTCACTTAGTACGATAATCTCTAGGGCCATTTATATTTCTGCAGATGTACATGCCTTTTTAGACAAACAATTATTTGTGAAGGTTTGACAGAACAAAAAGAGTCTAGGCTTGGAGCAGCAGATTAATGAAGAAGTAACACAGTTGTTTATGTGGCTTCCTCTGCCCGAGTTCCCGCTCTCCAGCGATAAGGATGCACTCCATCCTCCTGGCACAGGGAGGATGTTTCCCATGGGAGCTTTGTTTCTTGCTTTCTGGGGGACAAAGGAGGGTCAGAGTGTCCTTCTTACACTGGCTGTTTATCAAATAACTTTAATTCAAAATAATAAAATGCCAAAGTGACATTTTGGGGGGCAGCCTGCCCTAAACTTCATCAATGTCAATTAGAAGCATCAAAGGAGCAGGTAAGTTGATGGAGGAATAAAGACTAAATCCTGCGGAACACTTTTATTGTCTAAGAGTTATTGTGTTAACTTACTGCTTTAATACATAGATTCAGATACAGGCAAGAAAATAATTTAGGGGTTGTCCACTGTCAGTAAACCTGACAGTGTTTTAGATGAAGAAAAAAAATCAATTCTTGATATCATTTCTTAAAGAAACTCTCATTGGCACTGGGATCTTAGAACGCAGGAAGCTGTTAGGGGTTTTCCATGTTCAGATGTGTTTTGGTTAAGCTTATCTGGTAGGCTTCAGGGCTGTTTTCTTGGAACTCTTCTGTGTATCAGCGGAGACACCCTGACTGGCTTCTGTCCTTATATTTCTTTTCCCTGTTCACTTCAGGGTCCTCGGCCTGTGGGGTTTCTGTGTGCAGGCAGGGAACAGGTGGCGTCTGAAGCAGCAGTGCAGAGGTGCAGCTGTGCATCTGAAAGTGCGGAAGAGGATCCAAGGGAATTTAGACTCCTATGTGATGTGCATTTCATTGCTCTTTGGCTCTCCCAGTGGGTGCTGTTGATATGACCTTGTGAGTTACGGGGAGAAAAGAGGCTGATGCCAGGGACTGCCCAGCTCCAGCCTTGGCACTGGAGCTTGGCTGGGCATTTTCTGCCATGGCGCACCCAGGGAGCATGTGCAGGCCTTCAGGGGCACCACAGGTCTCCAAGTCGGTCCCTCTTGGGCCTTCCCAGGGGTCATCACAGAACCCGGTAGCATCGAGGCAGTTCTGGTTGCCAGGTCACTGGGGCCTTCTGATGCCTGAGCACCATCCTCAGGCTCCTGGTGGGTGGACGTGGGCCCCCAGGGTGCAGCTCCCGGCCTCCAGCTCTACTTCCAGAAGGCTGCGGATGGGGCATGCAGGGCTAAGGAAGAGCTTCTCCCCCAGTCCTTTCAGCTTCTCTCCCACAGGTGGAGTGAGAACGTTCTGCTGTCAGTCCAGCTCAGGGCTGAGCACAGTGATGCACAGGCTTCCTAAGGTTGTGGTTCAGGGCCAAGGCCATCTGGGCCTTGATTGCTTCCGTGGAGTACTGAATCGCCCAAGAAGTTCCTTCCTAAGTAGTACAGAAGAGAAATCTCTTCTTCGGCCCTTACCGCTCCTCATAAAAGGGCCTTCTGGGTTCAGCGTGACTAAGGAATCCACTTCATTTCCACCTCATCTATCAAATGAGGAAGTTAAACTGAGATTGATTGTTCTGGCCTCACGTTTGACGAGACCCTCAACTTCAGCATCTTTTCACCCCTGGATAGAGGGCTGGGAGGGACTCTTTTTGAACCCACAAGGCCTTGCTTGAGAAGTCAGCTGGTCACCCTGAACCGAGAGAGATGATTCATAGCTGGGACCTTTGTCCAGGGCTTCTGCTGCCTTCCTTACAGTGACAAACACAGTAGGGGGCTGAAGACTGCAAACCGAAGTTGCCAAATGGATGAGCTGCCTGTCTGCTCCGCAGAGCAGCCCAGGAGGAGGGGCGGCTCCTTCCTGGGTGCCATAGACAGACCGTGTAGCTAGCACTCGCATCCAAGGCCAGACAGGTTTAGGATGCATTGAAAGCAATGCAGACAAAACTCGTATCCCTGGAGTATCTGTCCCTGGTCTGGGTAGATGACAAACCTAGGAAAAATTACTTCATATTCTACACGTTGCAGATTTAAATTCCAAGGTCAGATTTTGTCTTTCTCATGCCTGGTGAGTCAGCCTGCCCAGTGTGGCATTCTTAGTGGACTGGTACAGTGAGTCAGGGAGAGGTTGAGCTCTCTACCCCAAATTTAGGCAACCCCTGGGTCTCATTCCTTTGTGACCCCATGGACTAGAACCCACCAGCCTCTCTGTTTATGGGGTTTCCCAGGCAAAAATACTGAAGTGAGTTGCTGTTTCCTTCTCCAGGGCATCTTCTCAACCCAGGGATCAAAGCCACATCTCCTGTGTCTCCTGAATTGGCAGGCAGATGTTTTACCCTGAGCCTCAGCCCCTCTAAGGGCCACAGAGCTCTGGAAATAGTTTTTTCTTCTCAGGTGTGTGTGTGTGATACGAGTGTATGTGTGCATTCTGGGGTTTATGTGCAGTGGCAGCACACTAAACGTAGGGGATTTCAAATTTATACAGAGTAGATACGAGCCTAAGGAAAGCGCTGACAGGTTTTCTAGAGTGATTCTCTTTGTCTGGGCAGCTTGACAAGATTAGATACTGAGTTTTAGGTTATGCTGATTGAGTACCATTGGTGGAAAGTGGCTGTGGGTTTTTTGGAAAGGCGGTCTGTGCTTCCCGGAGGCATGTTCTCCTGGAAGAAGGTGCTTTTAGGAGCAGAAATCACCGTGACAGCAGCGCTCCTCTTCTGAGTCATTCTCTAGGTGTGAGCCCTTACTCAGGTCAGTTCCTCCCCTCTGCCACCTTTGAAAAGGAGGTGTCAGGGTGTGGGCATGGGCCTGGGCCACGCTAGGCTGCCTGTGCTAGAAACAGCCAGAACCTCCTCTGGGCCCCTTCCTCTTCCTCCTCAGCTGTGGATTCTGTCCTGTTACCCTCATGGCAGACAAGTATGCCAAGCCCTTCCTGGTGACCCGTGCTGGAGTGGAGTGTTTGAGCTTACACTGTTGCCCGTGACATTACTGAGACTTCTTGTGATTCGTATTTAGCAAGTGTTAATGAGGGCTTCCCTGGTGGCTCAATTGGTAAAGAATCTGCCTGCCGTACAGGAGACCAAGGGGTTTGGTCCCTGGGTCAGTAAGATCTCCTGGAGAAGGAAATGGCAACCCACTCCAGTGTTCTTGCCTGGAAAATCCCATGGACAGAGGAGCCTGGCGGGCTACATTCCATGGGGTCGCAAGTGTCAGATATGACTTAATGACTAAACTAACACCTGCAATGGGAATTGAAGCCAGCATTTAGTCATTGATGGGGATACAGGAGACTGTCACAGATAACTTCAATGATACTTTACTAAAAAGGTCACACCCAGAATATTTTGGCCAGGGTGACTTTAATGAAACCACTTTTTTTTTTTAGAGGTAGCTTGTCACATGTTAGGTGAGTGTTAGGCTCAGGAGGAAACTGAACTGAGGACTGTTGAACTCATCGCTCAGGGGAAGCACTGTTCTGAGGTCCATCTGCATCACCAGGTTTAATCTTCAGGTCAGTTCTGTCATTACCTCCATTTTACAGATGAGAAAACTGAAGCTCAAAAACTTCAGTTACTTGCCTAAGTCACACAGTCAGTGACTGCACAGCTGAAGGTCTAACCTCTGCTGACTCCGCAGCCATTCTTACACAAAATCTCCTGTCAAAAAAGGATGGTGGGCGGAAATGTTAATTTTTAGGAATTTTTAAGTCAAGAAAATTAAAGATGTTCCTAGTTCAGGAAGTATTCTGTTTGACTTCATGTTTTTTATCTGAATGTCAGTATATATTTAATATAGGAACTATAAAAAGAAGGATGAGGGCTTCCCAGGTGGCGCTAGTGATAAAGAACCCGCCTGCCAGTGCAGGAGACACAAGAGACTGGAGTTTGATCCCTGGGTCAGGAAGATCCCCTGGAGGAGGGCAAGGCAACCCACTCTAGTATACTTGCCCAGAAAATCCCATGGGAAGGGGAGCCTCGTGGGCTAGAGTCCATGGGGTCGCAAAGGGTTGCACACGACTAAAGTGACTTAGCATGAACACAAAGACCAGTGGATTGCTACTTTTGTTCTTTTTAAGCAACTAAAGGGTTTTTCTTGTCGTATTATTGGTTTCATCTTGTGTTTGTCTATACATGGGTATTTCTTAATTTTATTGACCAAATAGGATTTGCTCCAAGAAACAGAAGCTTCTAAAATTACAAATTGCTCGATACCACCGTACTAACCTCCAGTGAATATTAAAGCACGGTCTTCCGAATGCTAATGTTTAAGCCTTAGAGCTTTAGAGACTCGCATGCAAGAGAGACTGGTTTCTAATGTTTTCATCTATGTCACTTTACCTATTGCTTCTGTGAGTCAGCTCAGTTTTTTTTTTTAAGGCAAAAGAGCTTTTTATTTCCTCTGTTAAAGCGCAGTCACTCATAGGAATATTGCAGTTATGAGAGAAGGGACTTAGGTCTTAGGTTTAGGGGTTTGTTTTGATAACTTTTCTCTAGTCTGCATACGATTTTTATCAGTGTTGTGAGCTATCAGTCCAACGACTTGTTTATTTTGTAGCCCAGTTCCTCTTAGGTTTGACTTTTGTTTTCAGTCTCTGCGTTTTTGTGACGGGCATTGAGTACCATTCGAAGTGGAGGGCAAGGAGCATCTCTTTACAAGCTGTGACCGAGGCGTGGTGGGGAGGGGCTTTGTTTTGGTCCCTTAGATCTAGTTCATGGTGTTGACCATTGTGAACTCCTTGCTGTTAAGTTGGATTCCCTTCAGTTTTCCTTAAAGAATCTTCTGTATGTGAAAACCATCCTTGTGTGTAAGGAACTGGTGAGGATGTCTTGCTTCCCTAGTACTGGGGCAGAGCCGTGAAACCATCCTCGGGTGTGAGGAACTGGTAAGGACGCCTTGCTTCCCGAGTACTGGGGCAGAGCCGTGAAACCATCCTCGGGTGTAAGGAGCTGGTAAGGATCCCTTGCTTCCCGAGTACTGAGGCAGAGCTGTGTTGCCAGTGCTGATGGGGGTGATGGTGGGGAGCCCGGCAACAGGAGCTAGAGGGCGGCACCTGGTTCTTGGGTCCCATTACGTGGTTTTCTCCCCTTTCCAGCTCCCGTCTCTCCGATGGAGGTCTGTGCTCTGGGTCTGGAGAGCGCTGGCCTCGTCCGCAGGTCCAGGCAGCATGTGTGTACCCTTAGCCCTGGCTCCCATCACACGCTGGGTGTGAGTGTCAGAGCGCTCTCTCCTGGAACTGCAGAGCACGTGCGTCGGGGAAGACACTGAGCACTGTGGTATTATTTGTAACTCTGACTGAATGTTAAACTGCTTTTACGTGGAGTGTGCCTCCCCTATCTTTCTGCTTTAATGTGTGTAAAACTAGGGCTTCCCAGGGGGCACTAGTGGTAAAGAAGCCATCTGCCAGTGAGATTCGGGTTTGATCCCTGGGTTGGGAAGAGCCCCTGGAGGAGGGCATGGCAACCTGCTCTGGTATTCTTGCCTGGAGACTCCCATGGACAGAGGAGCCTGGCAGGCTCTGGTCTGTCAGTTGCAAGGAGTCAGACACGACTGAAGCGACTTAGCACGCACACATGTATAAAACTGGTAACCCTGATAAAAATGACTAGTAGAGGTTTTGTTATTGTTGCTTTTTAACCTTTGTAATGCACACAGTACAGAAAACTTGGAAAGGAACTGTCACGATGATGTGGTGCTGAATTCCTTACTACGAGGGGTGTGTTTGATGCCAAGAGTCGTGACTGGCATCTGGCAGCATTGGACCACTGTTTCGTGGTGCATGCTATACCTAGCAGAAGTTTTGTTTTGTTTTGTTTTTTAAGAATGAGAAAATTTGCAGTTGAAGAATACGTTACAGAATTTTATTTTTTGTTTTGCTTTAGACTAACTTTCAGACATGTGGTTTGCAGAAAGCTGTATTTTGGTTTTGTAGTGAAACCATTTTGCCAGTGAAGAGCATTAACATGCAGGCTTCTGCTCCTGTCATATTTCAGACTAAAGATGTTTTACAATCAAACCAGAAAAATGTGAAAATAAAGATTTATAATAGAAATGTTGATTCGATTTGAGCCGAAGCCAAACGTGCATGAAGGAAAATTAGATTAAACAGTAGATGTTTAGAGAGACTTTAAATTATGACAGCTTTAACAAAACACATGCTGTGGATGTTTCCCAGGCTCTGGGAGTCCTCTCTCCGGCAGTTTTGGAACCTAGCTTCTTGATGTTACAGCCATTTATTAAATTCTTTTATCTTTCTTTGGACTCACGGACTCACAACTTACAGCTTAGAGTCTGGTGATCAGGAACTCTTATCGGACACATTCCTGTAGGATCAAACCCTGGTGGTGTCAGTGGAAGTAATTCCCTCCTGTCGTATTATATTATATTTTTAAGGGTCAATTGCCATTTTAGACTGTGGGTATAAAGCTACCAGTTACAACTAATTTATTCCGTTTGTCAAAGCTCATCAGATACTCTATGCAACTAATTTATTTTCATATACTATTCAGATGTGGGGAAGTTCTTGACATTGTAAGAAGGTGGAAGCTGGTTAGGGAGCATGTAATGGGAGGGTTCATTGAGTGGTTGCCTGTAGATGCTGGAACAGAGGGTCTTCTTTCCGAAAGATCCACAGCCCTGGCCTCTGCCCTGCCAGATGAGCAGGACCCTTCTGTGGTGGTGATAGCCAAGCCTGATGCCAGCCTCTGGGGTCAGTGCGGATGGTGTGTGCTGTTGACTCTTCCTCATCAGATGTATGATTTGCAAATACTTTCTCTCATTCCTGGATTGCCTTTTCCCATCAGTCTGCTGGTAGTGTCCTTTGATGCCCAAACATTTTTGGTTTTGATAAAGTCCAACTTCATAATTTTGCTTTCATTGCCTCTTTTGATGTCCTATCCAAGAAATGGCTACATCTAGTGCTGTGAAAATTTTGACCTGTGTCTCTTTTAATGTAGCTCTGGCTCTTAATATCTCTGCCTCTCATCCATGTTGAGTTAATTTGGGTGTATGGTGTGAGGTAAGGATGTGCATTCCTTTGCCTGTGGGCGTCCAGTTGTCCAGCACCATTTGCTGAGGAGACTCTGCTTTCCCTCTTGAAAGTCTTCCTTTTGAGAGGTCATTGGACCCATTCATGAGGGTTTATTTCTGGATTCTGTATCTGGTCTGTGGAGCCACGTGTCTTTCTACCAGAACCACATCGTATTGATTGTTGTAGCTTTGTAGTAAGTTTTGAAATTGTATCAATATGAGAGCCCTCCAGCTTTCTTTTTTCTTCAGGAAGAAAAAGAGGCTATTTGAGGTCCCTTGAGATGCTGTATGGATTTCAGGATGGATTCTTCTAGTCGCAGAGCACATCATGGGGATTCAGGTAGGGGCTGAGTTATATCTTTAGGTCACATTGGATAGAACTGACATTTTAACAATATTAAGTTGTCCAGTCTATGCACATTGCATGTGTATTTATTTCAATCATATGCTTTTAAATATGTATTCTTTTTTGGCAGTAGTGCAGATTTGGGTATAGCCAGGCGGGCATGGTTGGACTCTTGCTCTGCCACTCTTACCACGTTATGTCAGATGGATCTCTTTGGGGTCTCAGTGCTGTGGCTTCCTCTTCTTTAAGTGTAAGTGGAGTAAATACTTGCATATTGGGTATCAAGGGTCTAGCCGAGTGTGTGCGACATCGTTCCCGTCTCTTTGCGCCCCTGCCCACCGTGGCCATCTGTACGGGCACCAGGTTTGTCCTCTCTTCTGCCCACCACTTTGCCTGTTCTTCTCCTGTTTTAGGCTGGACACTGACCTCTGGACACCTAACTCTCATTTAAAACTTGCTTTCATTCTTCAGCTTTCTGTCAAGGTCACTCCCTGCCATGCTCTTTGGTGTGTAGGCCTGGACCAGCTAGGATCCAGCCCTTGGAGAAGTATGGACTTGGGTGAATGTCATCACTGTAGAGAATGTGTGGGTGGCTTTGAAAGGCAGCCACTAGCACTGCCTTTGAATTAATGGTTTAATAACACCGCACGCTTGTGTCATGTTTTAGATTTTGCAAAGTGCTTTCCTACCCCATGGATCTCGAAGATGAATCAACATGAAACGTCTGAGGAACTTGTGAAAAACAGTCTAGGGGCCCCACGCCCAGCTGCATGAGTCACAGTTCTAGGAGAGTGGCTAAAGGATTGGGATTTTAACAGACTCTCCTCAGCCAGTTTTCCAGCAACTGGTCTGGGGCAGGTCCACAGACAGCCTTTTGGGAAGCCCTGACTGTCCTCTCTGCCAGTTCTGAAATCTCCAGTTCAGAATCTGACAGGGTTGGCCCTAATCAGGCTCATCTCCTGTTTTTTACTCTCGAGACCTTGCTTCTAAAGTCCTTCCTAGTGTTCCTCTGTGAGGAAGACAAAAAACCCTAACTTAAAGGAAAAAAAAATATACACTCCAATTGTAAAATTTACTGAGTTCTTTCTAGGTACCAGGCACAGACATGAAGCCTGGGTATTCGTTGAAAGTATAGCAGCTAAGCCTCAGAATCTTTTTTTTGCAGAATATACACCCCAGTTCTCTAGACACTGCAGTTCATTTTAACAAGTATTATGGGCTGTGCTTTATCACCCTCAAGAAGCGTGTGAACAATTTTGGAAGCTGAATTTACTTTTCATCCCCTTCCCCGCCATCCCCAGGAAAACTGCACAAAAAATGCAAGGCAGGTCAGTGTGTATCATGTGCCCAGGTGAATGAGACGTGTAACTGGTTCACAGTTACGGAGAAACTGGCCTGAGCTGGGTGGGCAGGGTTTGAAGCTTGGCCTACGATGTTGAAGACAGCCACAAAAATCACTGTTGGTGTGGATCAGGTTCTCAGTATGTCTCAGGCCTGTACTGGTAAGAATTCTGCGCACATGATCACATTTGACCCTAGAATCCGTGCTCCTCTGATGATCTCCTCCGTCTTAATAACTTTTTGCCTTCCTGTTAATCGGGTCCCCACTTTTCAAAGTCATCCTTGACCTTTCTTGCTCAGCCCATTTATCAGCCCGTGCTGCTAGGTCTGAGTTCTCATTCCAGATTTCCCCTCCCAGAGTCTGTCATTCTTAGCAGACACTCTTGCCCCGTCACCGTTTCGTGCCTGATGATCGCAGTGGCCTGACCTTTGTCTGCTGGGGCCTGTTCTTACTGAAAACAGGTTATCTTCACTCCTGTGCTCAGAACCTTCTGGAATAAAAGGCCCTCTTAGTCCAGCCCTGCCACCTTTCCAACTCCTTTTCCAGACTCCTTGATCTTAGAGTCTGCCCTCAGCTCCAGTCTTGCTGTCCCTGATAGGAGACCCTCTCCCTGGCCTCCTCCTTGTCCACCTGTGTGGGCCAGGCCCTCCTCCTTCCCTCCAGCTCTTCCTGCAGCCACCTGACCCTTGTGGTAACATCACACCCACACCTAAACATCCCAGCCATTTTAATCCTGCCCTTATGGCACTCACCACTGACAAGTTATGTGTTTATTTGTCCCCTTTATTATGTGACTTCCGAGACTAGATGTTCTGTGAAAGCAGGACCTTTTCTGGTCCTTCATCCCACAACGGTGCCCCGAATGGAACAGGCTCTCAACTCTCTGTGCAATAGGTACAGTAAAACCTCTTTTACAGATGATAGACCTGAGATTGTAGGGGTTTCGGGAATTTGCCCAAGGGAGACACTGTAAGTGACTCATCCAGGCTGAACTTTAGTCTAATCTCAGCGTCTAAGTTCTTAATGGGAGGGAACTCCAGCAGGAAAGCACGGAGGTGGGAATGGGATGGTGTTTTGGGGAGACAGAGGAGATTCTAAGGGTGGTGTTGGTCAAATGGAGCTCAGTTTGGGAAGAGTTGTAAATGCCATATTGAGGGGCTTGAACATTTTGTTTTAAATTGGGGATAAAACTAATTCCTGCCACATAAAGTTATTGGAGTTACTTGATAAGAATGTGCTTGGTACTTAAAACGTGCTCAATATATATTGTGATTAGAATATATCTTTTTAAAAAATGTGACATGGTATCTTTATTGGGGCCTCCCAGGTGGCTTATTGGTAAAGAATCTGCCTGCCAGTGCAGGGGATGTAGATGTGGGTTCCATCCCCTGGAAAAGGAAATGGCAACCCATTCCAGTATTATTGCCTAAGAAGTCCCATGGTCAGAGAAGCCTGGTTGGCTATAGTTCATGGGGTTGCAAAGAATCAGACGCTACTGAGTGACTGAGTACACATATGCTGTATCTTTGTTAGTTTTACTGAATTGTAGTTGATTTATAATGGGTTAATTTTAAGTGTACAGCAAAGCAATTCAGTTTTATATAAGTATATATATAGCTATATATATATAATATATATATATGTATGTATGTGTGTATATCTATATTCTTTTTTAGATTCTTATCCATTGTAGGTTATTACAACATATTGATTGTAGTTCCCTCTGCCATACAATAGGTCTTTATTGTTTACCTACTTTATATGTAGTAGTGTATATCTGTTAATTCCAGACTCTTAACACCATGCCCCCCCACCACACACACACACTCCCCCTACCCGAGTATATCTTGTCAGCAGAGCAGGCCTGGACTCTGGTCACCAGAATAGAAAATGTCTAGTGCTTTGAACTTATGTAAATAGTTTCTAGAGTTTTCTCAATTTTAATTTCATTTATCTTCCTTAAAGCTAACTAAAAAATACTGTGAGTAAATAAATTGCCAGCTTTTATATCTGAGTAAGATATTAGTACTTGAGAAAGGGGAACATAGGAACATTAGAAAATTATGCATTTAGCTTTATTTTTCATCCTTTAGAATTGTGTTTAAGCCGGTAACTTCTGATCCGAATTGTGTATGAGAATCACCTTTTCAAGCTACAGACTGAGGATTCCCCCAAGGCCCTCTGAACCAGGATCTTGGGGCAAGAGAATCCAGGTATCAGTCTCTCTTAGGTAATTTTGAAAAGTGGAACCGTACCCGCAATGTGTTCTTAGAGAGAAGGAATATTTTGCTCAGAAAGAGGTTCTGAAGTTTGAAGAAACCTTTCTAGCAACCCTGCATCTTTACAGAGGGACTTAGGCCTGTGCCTAAAAAAAAAGAATGTGTGGCTAAAATAAGACTGGATCTATAAGGGAAGTAGAATCAATGGTGATTCATGCTGAGAGTTCTGGCTCAACAGGACAGAACGCGGGAAAAACAGGTTGGTTCCCCTTCGGTGATAAAGAGGTCAGAGGAGTTCTGCTTTAATCACCATGACGACTCATCCCTGAGTCTGGGAACCAGTGCTGCATCCCCAGGTCACCCAGCCTGGTGGTGCAATGCGGCTCCCGACACATGGCTCCGTGAGAGCAGAGGCTGGGCTGCCCTCGAGATGTGGCATGGGCCCCAGGGTTCACTCTTGCCTTGCGTTGGCCAGAATTGGCAACACCTACTTTTTTTCCCATGAGAAAAAATGTAAAATTTGCAACTCTTGACTCCTTGTCTCTGAGGTGAGAGACAAAGGTGAGGCTTTCTTTGCCCACCGTTCTTACCCATGTCCTCTGCTGCTTCCCAGTTTAGAGATGGGTGGGCTTGTAATCCTAGTGACTGGAACAGGGAAGGTGCATGGCTCTGAACATGATTTTAGGTCATCTGAACCAGGAGCAAATGCAGGAAGCCCTCATTGGGGCAGTCTCTTGACTGTGCTCCTGAACCCTGGCTTATCAGTTGCTTTCCCTGGAAATTTTCATTGGTCTTCTCCCAGCCAAGAGCTGTGCCATCCATCCTTCCATGCCCAGCTTGGCACTTGGTAGGTAGATAGGTGGGTGTTTGTCACATGGATGAATCTGATGGAGACTGATGCAATGAAGGAACGGAATATCCTTTCAAGGTAAAGTTTCAGGGTAAACAAGAGTGAGTTGCAGGCGGATGGAGTCCTAGGTAGTAGCTTTGAATGAGCTAGATTTTGTTCACATCTGATGGAAGAAGAGAGACTTTGCAAGCAAGGGGATTTATAAGCAAAAACGTAGTGTGGGGAGGGCCCAGGGGGGTGATTGTGCAGAACCTAGCCTTAGTGAGATGCATGAACCAAAATTAACCATTTCCATTAATATCACATTCAACTAAAAAAGGAAAAAGAGCAGCTGCTACTAATGAGTGTTTGGGGACCCCAGTAGGAGATCCATTTTGCTCCAAACTAGTGTATGGCCTTTGGCAAATCAGTTAACTTCTGAGTTTATAGAGTGGGGGTGTCAGAATAGATTCTACGTCTCCCTTAAGATCTAACGTTGTGACTGAGTGGGTGGTTGGTATTGAAAACACTAGACAGTGGTCTTCGGTGTAAAGGAAGAAAGGATGTTTATTTGCAGCAAAACCTAAAGGACCAGTAAAAATGCTGTTGGTGGTGGTGTTGTAAAAACTTTGAGGTTATTATTTGGTGGTATTGTGGCTAGATTATGTGGAGTCTGTCCTAAGAAACACTGGAGATTCCCTCGGGATATTGAGTAACGGGCAGGATGAGATGGTTGGATGGATCATCAACTCAATGGACATGAGTTTGAGCAGACTCCAGGGGATAGTGAGGGACCGGGAGGCCTGGTGTGCTGCCGTCCATGGAGTTGCAAAGAGTCAGACACGAATGAGAGACTGAACAGCAAAGGAACCGACTAGGACCACTAGCTTACGAGCTGGGCCCACGCACAGGTGTGCTTAGTCCAGCTGGACTGGGGCACTGCCCCCTTCCTCAAGGCTCGTCGCCCACACCCCCTCCCTGCAACCATACCTTCCCATCGGCTGCAGAGCAGGGAAGACAGGTACTTTTACTATGCTTGAAGTTAGCAAATTTGCCTTAGGTTGACTTCTTTTGTATAAAGCCAGTAATTTTTTTTTATTGCTTTTTATTAAGACCGTATGTAACTTTGAGAAGCTACCAGGAATGGTGGAAAGAATAAAGCCACCTGGATTCTCGTTCTGATCTCCCTGACAGTCCTTTGATTATACTAAATTAGCTAGCCTAAGACTTCCTTATCTGTGAATGGGAGGGCAGTCTCTCTCTTTTGTCTTTTCACAGGTCTTCCTAGAATCAAATGAACAGAAAAGGATTTTGGAAATGGTAAATCCTTAAATAAATGTAATGCATTCATATTGACATTTTATGATAAAGGATATTGGTTAGTCAACAAATTCCCTGGGCCCACACCGGATTTTTAGGGAGCCTCCGGTGATCCAGACAATTGCCTTGCCGGCTGACGTGGGGCCAGGTTTCCATGGCTGTCATTCTGTATAGATCTCAGAACAGGTGGTCCTCAGGCCTGCCTGTCTTCATCTCTGTTACTTGTTAACCTACAGATTCAAAGAAAGTAATGATTTCTGTGACCATCATTTTTATAAGGATATAGGGTTTATTTTAAAACCAGTTAAAAGAAAGTTAATGAAAAGTTTACTTTAATAAACTGTTACATATTGTATTAAGTGTTTTTTTTTTTAAGATACTTTTTTTTTTTTTACTAATTTTAAATTAATTTTTATTGGCATATAGTTGCTTTACCATGCTGTGTTAGTGTCTGCTGTACAGTGAAGTGAATCTGTTAGGCCTATACTTACATTCCTTCTCTTTTAGAGTATTTTCCCATACGGGTCATTATAGCCTATTGAGTAGAGTTCCCTGTGCTGTGCAGAAGGGCCTTGTTCGTTGTTTGTTGTTGCTGTTCAGCCGCTCAGTCTGGTTCAACTTTTTGGAAACCATGGACTGCAGCACACACGCCAGGCTTCAGTGTCCTTCACTGTCTCCCGGACTTTGCTCAGATATGTGTCTGTTGAGTCAGTGATGCTATCTAACCGTCTCATCCCCACTGCTCCCTTCTCCTCCTGCCTTTAGTCTTTCCCAGCATCAGGGTCTTTGGTAGTGAGTCGGCTTTTTGCATCAGGTGGCCAAAGAATTGGAGCTTTAGCTTTAGCATCAGCCCTTCCAATAAATATTCCAGGTTGATTTCCTTTAGGATGGACTGGTTGGATCTCCTTGCAATCCAAGGAACTCTCAAGAGTCTTCTCTAGCACCACAGTTTGAAAGCATCAATTCTTCGGCACTCGGCTTTCTTTATGGTCCAACTTACATCCATATATGACTACTGGGAAAACCATAGCTTTGACTATACAGACCTTTGTTGACCAAGTCCTTATTATTTGCCTATTTTATATACAGTAGTGTGCATATGTTAGGTGGTCATTGCTTTACTTTTTTCATCAGGTAAAGATCTTGGGTCTTAGGTACTTTATTAAATAAATAATCAGCCCAAGTTAATTATTATGCATCTATAATTGAAAGTGGTTTATAGACTTGGCATTCACTTCATACTTTTAAACTTCCAAATGAAGTGTGTTGAGGGAGTGTTTCCCCTTCAGTGCACTGGAATCCATTCTCTGAGACTAGTGAAATGAAAATGTGTCACCCTGGAAGCAAATGCCTTATTAAAGAAGTACGTGATGGGGAACGACTTCCTGAAGCAGTCATGGTAGCGGCTCCCCGGCTTTGCGTTTGCAGGACTCCTCGTTCTCTAGCGTGCTTTTCTTCACGCTCTCTCTGTTTCTGGCTCTGCTGGGGCTCATGGCCCGTGGGCTGTTTCTCGAGTTGTGGAGAGCCGGGGCTGCTCTCCAGCTGTAGTGTGCAGGCTTCTCATTGTGGCCGCCTCCCTGGTTTTGAAACACAGGCTCTGGGGCGTGCAGGCTTCAGTGGCTGTGGCCGGTGGGCTCACTAGTTGCGGCCCCTGGGCTCCACTGCACAGGCTCAGTAGTTGTGGTGCATGGACTTGGTTGCTCTATGATGTGTGGGATCTTCCTGGATCGGGGATTGAACCCGTGTGTCCTGCATTGGACCTCTGAGCCACCAGGGAAGCCCTAGAGTTTTGAGTGCACTTTCTGACTTCGAGCCAATGACATCAGGACACTTTAGGGTGAAATCAGACAGTGAGGGGGCGTGAGGGAAGCCTCCTCTGCGGCCCTCCCCTTCTCTGTTTCGCTGATACCAGTGTCTGAGCTGCAGGGTCCTGTTTCTCTTAGGATAAGTTTACTGAAACAGAGATGGAGAATTTGGACTGGACACTGGTATTAGCAGTATTTTTCCTTACCTGCTAGGTCCTCGGTTTATCATGGCCCAGGCTTTTGGAAGCTGAGCTGTTTTCTGTTGGGGGCAGTCTCCCCCTCCCCCAGTAGGTTGGCTTCATCCCTCATCCTAATCCTCCAGCCCCAGAGCCTGCCACCCTGCAGGAGAATCAAACAAGCAGCTTGGGCCTTTCTTCCTGCTTCCTTCCCGCACAGCATGGCAGATACTCATGTCGTGCCTTTATGTGGTTCAGTATCTTATGTAAGCTCTCACTTGGTCTCCCGGGGCCTGTCTGAGGTGTGCAGAGCAGACTGGATCCCCATCATACACATGATGTGGAGTCTCAGTGGATGCCTGGATGATTGAAAGGCCCACAGTTGATCCTGTCCTCAGAAGTGGGCACCGCTCTCTTAATCCTGAGCCCTTTATACTGTCTTGCAGTGTACCCAGGGTCACAGGAGGTTGTAGCGATATGAAAATAGATGCAAATGTAAGCCATTATTTTTCTAACCAGAGTAATTCCTAGTGTGTGAGAATGGAAGGCACCATGGCTATAAAAAAGCCATATGCTCTTTAAGTTAAACAGTAGGCATTGCTTATCTAACCTTGATGTCTGTTTCCATGTTTAAATATCTTACTGTGAGATTTGAAAGAAAGGAAGTTGATGGTCACCTCTGCTTATGTAATAGAGTAATATGCTCTCTGTAATTTAAACATGCATTGATATTATAGGCGATTGTTTTTAAAATATTCTATTTATGGAGTTTAGGGCTTCCCAGATGATGCTAGTGGTAAAGAATCCTCCTGCCAATGCAGGAGACCCAAGAGACATGGGTTCGATCCCTGGGTTGGGAAGATCCCCTGGAGCAGGAGATGGAAACACACCCCAATATTCTTGCCTGGAAGAATTCCATGGACAGAGGAGCCTGGCAGGCTACAGTCCATAGGATCACAAAGAGTCAGACATGACTGAGCACAACGATGATGATTTATGGAATTTAAATTATATATACTTGGATTTACGTATTTATATATAGTTATGAAGTTTGGAACTTTAGTAAAAAATACAAAGAAGAAAGCAAAACCCAGCAATAGCCTACCTATAATAGATAATATAATAATATGGGGACTTCTCAGTGGTAAAGAACCTGCCTGCTAATGCAGGAGATATAAGAGATGCAGTTTTGATCCCTGGGTTGGGAAGATCCCCTGGAGTAGGAAATAGCAACTCGCTCCAGTATTCTTGCTTGAAAAATTACATGGGCAGAGGAGCCTGGCAGGCTGCAGGCCACATGGTCTCGAAGGGTCGGACGTGACTGAAGCAACTTAGCATGTACTGGTGGCTCAGTGGTAAAGAATCTGCCTGCGATACAGGAGATGCAAGTTCAATGCCTGGGTCGGGAAGATCCGCTAGAGAAGAGAATGGCTAACCCACTCCAGTATTCTTGCCTGGGAAATCCCATGGACAGAGGAGCCTGGCAGGGTCACAAAAGAGTTGGACATGACTTAGCAACTAAACAACAGAATTTCATTATAATATGGGGGTGTTTCTTTGCAGTATTTCTATGTCTGTACATTTTTAACACAAAGTTTTATATTTGACCTCTTTCACATATTATGATATTGTAAACCCCCAAAGCCATCCTTGTTTTTCAGAAATTTGAGGGATGTGTACCATATTAACTGTATTTACCCCTGAAACTTTCCTGGTGGCTCAGATGGTAAAGTGTCTGTCTACAATGCAGGAGACCCGGATCTGATCCCTGGGTCGGGAAGATCCCCTGGAGAAGGAAATGGCAACCCACTCCAGTACTATTGCCTGGAAAATCCCATGGACAGAGGAGCCTGGTAGGCTACAGTCCATGGGGTCGCAAAGAGTCGGACACGACTGAGCGACTTCATTTTCTTTCACTTTTCACTGATTGTTAAGCTTCCTAGGTGGCTCAGTGGTAAAGACTCCACCTGCCCATGCAGGAGACACAGAAGATGTGGGTTCAGTCCCTGGGTCAGGAAGGTCACATGGAGAAGGAAATGGCAACTAACTCCAATATTCTTGCCTGGCAAATTCCATGGACAGAGAAGCCTGCAGGGCCACGGTCCGTAGGGTCACAAAGAGTGGGACAAAACTTAGTGATTGAGCGTGCATGCACACACTGGCTGGTAAACTTGTATCATAATTTTTGATCTTAAAGTTCTGGAGTGAGTATCTTTCTATGCAAGTTTTCTCCCACATCTCTTACATCTTAAGTAGATTTTTCAGGTGATAAGTATGAGTCAAATGTATCGTACAGTTGTCTTTATTGGTGTTCAGAGGGGTGCCTTCTGCAAATAGTGTCAGAAGTGAGGTCCTGTGTTTTTAGCTGCCTTTCTCCTATTGCTTGTTATACGTTTGCATTTCTCATCCAGCTAAGAAGCTTCTTGAGGATTAAGAAGCTCTGTCATTCATGTTTAATGCTCCTCCAGGCCCCCCAGCATCCAGTCCAGGGCCTAATAAAACTGAATACATTTATTTACTGGAGTAACAAAAGGGTTTTTGTATCACACAATAAACCTCATAAAGCTGCTCAGCAAAACTCGGTATCCTGTAATTCAGATAAACGAGCACAATGAGAAGATAGCTTGGAGAGTATGTGATTAGTGAATGGAGTTTGTTGTGTATTTGTTGCTAAAATTACTATTTCTGAAAAATCAAATACTAGACTATTGTCTAGGTTGGTGCGGTTTTCTTTTCATGCCCTTTATGTTCAGTTGAAAGGAAGCATCCTCAGATTGAATGGTTTTCTGGTCTACTTGTTGGGATTTAACAAAGAACACATTGAAGGTAGCTGCTTTGTACGTTTAGTTCAGTTTTCAATAGTATTGATTGATTTTAGTTTTGTTGAGCAAGGTGAGACAGATCCTTTGCTCTACAAGAGTTTTCACTGTGGATTCATTAGAACATACCAGGAGTGAGAAGAAAGTGAGAGGATTGCTTCTCTTTCAGGGAAACAACAGGAAAGATCCCTAAATGTAGTTTTTAAGGCTCCAGCCTCCCAGGTTTTTATTATAAAATGCTCAGGTCCCTGTCTTGGTCACCTAGTGTCTTCATTTAAAGAATAGAACAGATTATTTTCTGTGATATTTAAATGCAGATAACAGAGGTACAGTCTAAATCACTTGGCACCAAATAGAAATTCTTTTCTTCTTTTCCTGTGTTTTCCTGAGACACAAATGCTTCAGCTTAAATTATTAATTGGAATGTCTGATTTCCTACTGTGTCATCTGTAAGTCAAGGGCCACATGACTGAAAAAATGCCATAACTAATAACCTCCTAAGGGAAAGAGGTGCAGAGCCACTCTTTTTATCTCTTTCTGATTTAAAAGATTTAATGGGAAATAGTCAATACCCACAGCTGTTCATCTGTCTCCTTGGAAAAATTCCATGATCAAAATATTCCATTTCAGAAAATGGTTCTTTGTTTATTCTCTCTTGACATACACATACATGGATGGAGGGATGGCTGAAAGTAGCTTACTATACCAGGAGTGAGTTACTATTTTTTATTGACACATTCAATAAATGTTCCAACTCCAGAATAATGTTGTTGTAATATAGTTGTGAATCTTCCCAGATGCCTGCAATCCAGGAGACCTGTGTTAGGTCCCTGGGTCAGGAAGATCCCCTGTAGAAGGGAATGGCAACCCACTCCAGTGCTCTTGCCTGGAGAATTCCAGGGACAGAGGAGCCTTGTGGGCTTCAGTTGTGGTCCCTAAAATAATTTTTAAAATGTTTATTATTCATTCGGCTGGTCCAGGTCTCAGTTGAGGCACCCCAGAACCTTTGATTTTCACTGTGGCATGTGAACCCTTAGCTCTGGCACGTGGAATCTAGTTCCCTGACCAGGGATCCAACCCAGGCACCCTACACAGGGAACATGGAGTCTTAGCTACTGGGCCACCAGGGAAGTCCCCCTAAAATTGTTTTAATTAGAAGTGGTAGTTGGGAAGCGATTGGCACATGACTGAAGATTGAGATCATCTTTTGGAAGCTTCTGTTTGCTTCTTGGAGAATCAGCTTAGCTACTGCAGTTCAGTTTGTGCTTTGTGTTCTGTTGGTCTTTGCACGTAAATCTGTTAACAGTAGCTGTGTTAGATTTATAAACATGACCATACTCTTTGGGGACAGTGATGTGTTGAACTAGTTTTAGCTGCTTGATTTGGAGTCAGTTTATCAGTAAATATTCATTCATATATAGATCGATTCTTCCAACTAATATTGTTTCAAACTTTGAATTTAGGAAACATAGAGACAAGCACTTGGCATTTGGATCTTATCAAATCTTTAGGCTGATACTTTGATATCAAAGGATGATTCCCATTTACAGATAGGAAACTGAGGGTCAGAAAGGATAAGTCACTTTGCTGTGGTCTCAGCTAGCCTGTGGTAGAGCCTGGCTGCTTGCTGAGCATCACATGCAAAGCAGTCTCTCTGCCTGCCCAAAACTGAGAGTCTAGAGGGGGTTCATGACATGTGAGCAGGCTGGTATAACATAGTGTGTGTGGTGTTAATATAGGGTGAGAAAGGAGGCAGGCTGCTAGGGGAGCCTGCATTGAGATAACTTTAGAACCAGTGGTAAAATCTGAGAAGGCTTCCAGAGAACTCATCTAGGAACTGAGCTGTCACTTCTGACACCTATTAGTAGAGTGGAGGGAAGAAGCCTTGCAGAGCGTTTGGGCAGGGGCCACCCTGTGCAGATCCCCATGAGCAAAGTCAGATGAAGGGCAACATGTGTGGGCCTTGGGTGGGGTTCGAGCAGCAGGACAAGGGGCTGGATAGCTACTCATGGGCCAGACCCTGCGTGACCTGTGTTGGGGATTTAGTGACACGTTTTAGGATAATCTAGGGAAAATAAGAGTGGTGGTGGCAGTTGAGACGGCATGGTCTGCGTGGATTTGAGAACAGCCGGAAGGTCAAGCTACAGGTCATAGTTTACATGCGGACTGTGAGCGGAGGGCAGGGTGAGTCCTGGCTGCTTGGCTTGGGCATTGGGGGCTGGCGATGCCATTCCTGAGCTGGGCATGGGGCGAGGGGGAGCAGATGCTTAGGGGCTGTGCTGGAGGGTGTGAGCTGTCACGGCTCAGCATGGCCCCGTGGTAGAGACATCTTCAGGCTGTGGATAGAGTTTAGAGTCCTCAGCGTACAAATTCGCATGAAGCTGCTAGAGTTGCACAAGAAAATGGACAGAATTAAAAGAGAAGGCAGCCTCGAATAATCCCTGAGGAGCATCAACTCTTGAAGAAAATCAGAGGAGGGGCCAGCCAAGAAACCGAAAAAAGAGAAGAATCCAGAATCATTGTGCCCTGATAGATGTGCCCTGATAGTATGTTGAGTCAGTACTTGGGGTAGTTTGATTTGCAGCCATTACAGTTTAGATGGATGGATGAAGCTAATCATGAGTGCCAGCTGTGTGCCAGGCCCTAGTCAGCAGTGGACAGAGTGGGCCAGAACCCTACTCTGGTGCAGCATGTGACCACTTCACTTAGAAAGTCACATAAGAGCTCAACCTAAGAAACCTTTAGTTTGACCCTTTTATGGAGCACAGATTTTTTTATTAATCATTAAAAGTCACTTTTATTGATTAAAGAATTTGAGGAATTAGAATAATTACAATTGATATAATCTTACTGAAGCAAATATTTACAAAATTATGTTAGTTTCAGGTATATAACATAGAGATTACGTGTTTTTACAGATTATAATCTATTAAACTTATTGTAAAATAATGGCTATAATTCCCTCTATAGCCTTGTTTCTTAACCAGTACATAGTAGCTTGTATCTCATACCCCTGATATGCCTTCTCCCTTCCTCTTTTCCGTTGGTAACTGCTAGTTTGTTTTCTATGTCTGTGAGTCTGCTTCTGTTGTGTTACGTGCAGTCATTTGCATTACTTTTTATTCCATGTTATATGTGGAACATGGATTCTGGTTCAGCATCAGGTAGAGTCACCATACAGGGATGCAGTGGAGACTGAATCCCTCAGACACTTTTTACTTTACTTTGATGAAGAAGTCCTTAACTACGCCAAGGGCATGGCTTTTCTAGGGCCATCACTTGAGAAGTTCTTCCAGATAGCAACATGGAGTGCTTTGAAAAGCCGTTTAACACCAGTGTGAAAAGTACCCCCTCCAAAAGAATTATTCTTCACAAATTGTAGGGCACACCTATGTTATGAAGCCTCAGGAGATGAATTTTTCTCTTTTTGAATATTCTCATTTCCCCAAATATTTATCTTTTATACCATCCCAATGTTTAATTCAGTGGAAAGCAGTGGAAACAGTGGCAGACTTTATTTGAGGGGGCTCCAACATCACTGCAGATGGTGACTGCAGCCATAAAATTAAAAGACACTTACTCCTTGGCAGAAAAGTTATGACCAAACTAGATGGCATGTAAATGTCCGTCTAGTCAAGGCCGTGGTTTTTCCAGTAGTCATGTATGGATGTGAAACTTGGACTATAAAGGAAGCTAAGCGTGGGAAGATTGATGCTTTTGAACTGTGGTGTTGGAGAAGATTCTTGAGAGTCCCTTGGACTGCAAGGAGATCCAACCAGTTCATCCTAAAGGAAATAAGCCTTGAAAATTCACTGGAAAGACTGATGATGAAACTGAAACTCCAATACTTTGGCCACCTGATAGGAAGAGCTGACTCATTTGAAAAGACCCTGATGCTGGGAAAGATTGAAGGCAGGAGGAGAAGGAGTCGCCCAAGGATGAGATGGTTGGATGGCATCGCTGACTCAATGGACATGAATTTGAGCAAGCTTGGGGAGTTGGTGATGGACAGGGAAGCCTGGCGTGCTGCAGTCCATGGAGTCACAAAGAGTTGGACACGACTGAGTGACTGAGCTGAACTGAGTGTTTAATTCAAGATATATGGCTAAGAATGAATTTTCATGTCCGTGCATCCTATGTTTGCTAAGTTACTCAGTTGTGTCCGACTCTTTGCGACCTCATGGACTGCAGCCTGCCAGGCTTCTCTGTCCATAGAATTCTCCAGGCAAGAATATTGGAGTGGGCTGCCACACCCTTCTCTAGGTCTACCAAAATATGGTTATTATAAACTATCTATATCCATTTATGATCATCATTATGGGATAGTAGCCCATTTGTCAAATTTTTTCATATCCTTGATGTTCGTGGTCTACTGTGATAAAGATTCAGATTAGTGGATTGTTTTATAGCTCCTTAGTCATAACTTTATTGATACCAGGCTGAATGTGCTTGAACATAATCATATCATGAGACATGAGCTTCAGGTGCTTAGACCTTGCACATGAACTCACCTCAGCTCTATTGTCTTCCTGGCCACAGAGAGGATGAACCTAGGGAACGTTTGTTCCTGTTTCTATTCCCTATTCAGATATACATGTTAGTATTAGAATTGATAGAATATGAATATGAAAGATGCATGTTTTTATGGTAGTTTTATTTTATTATAAATCTGTCATATAATTTTAACCATTTTTCCCCCTTGAATGAGGCTTGTAATTTGTGTATTTTGTGGTTTTCAATCCATTTGCTACAGATGCAGTCCTGATAAGTGGCTCAATTGTTAACTATAATATTGCTCTTGAAGACTCACTGCTGTCTCACGGAAAACTTGGAAAAACATTCTATTTAAACACAACTATGTTTAAATATCACATTTTCTCCATTTCTGTCCTTGAAAAATTATTACCAAGACCATTAGAATGAGAACGCTTTGGTCCTTCTGGCTCTGAAATTCTTTAGTTTCTCCGAGTGGCTTTTTGCTGGGTCTTCAGCACTTCCTCTCAAGGCTGCCCCACCGCCTGTGAAGTCAGACAGCTTCGCGTGTAAATTTTAAACTGCTCACAGAGTACTGGTTACACTTCTGATTTTTTTTTTCCTCCTCAAGAGCAAAATCCATAGAACTTAATGTAGTGTAAGAGTAATTGGAAACTATTAGGGGAGGATGTCCTTGATATTAAAAACGCACTCGAGGAAAGGGAGAGCACTGTCTGGAAAAACAGGGTCAGAAGAGGATAAGTTCATTAAGCGATGGCAGCAGTCAAAAGAAATGGGTTGGCTGCTTTGTTATCTGAGAAGTAAGAAGCTGTAGTTTTCGCTGAGATGCTGGGCCAGGAAGGTCTTTCAGCAGCTGCTACGGGGAATGGGATGGGGGATGACAAGGACAGGACCAGCCTTGATAATTGGCTTATATTTCACACTAGTGTCACAGAGTAAATACCCCTCTGCACAAATTTGGGTAAAGAGAGTTCTTTGCTTTGCAGGTTGCATTTTCCCAGTTCTGAAGTGGTGCCAGCCTGTAACTGTACGCTCTCTGCTTTGTCTGGAGGCCAGTCAGAGCCCTCTCATTTCTGCAGGCTCCTGTTTCAAGACTCCTCTCTGAAATGTCATCCTTTTCCTCTCCCTTCCATCATTTTGGGAATCATGACCAGTCAGCTGCATGGCACACTGCCCTACTCTTGACATCCACTGTAGATCTGAGCACAAAGGGTTATAAATATCTGATCAGTACAAAGGACAGAGTTGCGTACAGGTGTTTGCGGGATGCTTCCTAGATTACACCTTCATTGCTCTCAGGTACTTGCTACTAAAAGTGTGAATCCCTGTCTTTTAGAAACGTCTCAACCGCATGCTGTATGAAAACAGGAAGAAGGTTAGAACTAGAGAAAAAGCTAAAAATAATGAGAAACAGAGAGGTCTTCTGTTTCAGGCTCCTATAAGCCGGACAGCTGGTCCGGGGCCCTTCCTTGTGCATCTGTGGGGTGCAGGCCTCGCAGGGCTGGCCCAGTGGGATAGGGTGTCCTGTGCCTGTGCATACACTTGCGCCCAGCTCTGCCTCCCTCTCACCCAGAGTCTGCAATCCAGATTCTGGATTGTTCCAGAGTCACTGCAACTCATGCTTGGCTTTTCATTTTCTCCATTGTTTCCTCTCTGCTCTTCGCCCCCATCAGTGCCTTTGCCCTTCCGTTTGTCTTGACAACTGCTTTTCAAAGATGCTGGTTTCAATTCTTCCCCAAGAACCATAGTACTTTTTTAAATTACATGATATAACTATTTCTAACTTACCTTACTGAAAAACAAATGCTGTCATTGTTTTAAGGTGTTTCATTTTTATCACCATGTTAAGCAATATGAGTACTTTAAGAAAGGTGCCCTCTATAATTCTGTCCTTAGAGATTCATTTGAGGAGCTACGGCAAGCTGGAAAATGTGGCCAGGACTACGAGCTGGCAGGAAGGAATCTGCAGGCGTTCTGCGGCAGCTTTAGATTAAGTGTATTACTGAGTTCCTCTGTCAAGAATTGTGTGACTTTGAGCACTTTGAGTTGTTAGTGGCAAACATAAAACGTGCTGTGCGTAGTGTATGTGTGCTCGCTCACTCAGTTGTGTCCAGCTGTTTGCCGCGCCATGGACTGTAACCCGCTGGGCTCCTCTGTCCATGGAATTCTTCAGGCAAGAATACTGGAGTGGGTTGCCATTTCCTGCTGCAGGGGGTCTCCCCAACTGAGGGATTGAACCTATGTTTCCTGCATTACAGGCAGGTTCTTCACCACTGACCACCAGGGAAACCCAGATGGGAGAATAAAGGGGTGCTTATATTTCTATCCTCTTCAGTGGTATTCACGTTGTTTAAATTTTCCATTCTTGGATCAGTTTAGGGAGCTTGCCAGGAAATCTTAGTTTCTGAATTTGTTACTATAGAGTTTGTGGTATAATTCTTTTTCATTTAGTTTTATTTCACTTAGACATGTATGTATGATCATGTCTCCTCTCTCATTTCCAAACTTGTGTAAGATTATTCTTTCTTTCCCTTATTTCAGATTTGGAAAGGAGTGAATCCATTTTCTTACTCTTCAAAAAAAGCTTGGGGGAGAATGGATATATATATATATATATGGCTGAGTCCCTTCAATGTTCACCTGAAACCACCACAAAATTGTTTATTGGCCGGACCCCAAGACAAAATGTTTTTGGTGTTAAAAAAAATTAAAATTAAAAAGAAAGATTTAAAAAATCCCCCTTTGGGATGTGTCTTGTTTTTTCTATCCCCATTCCATTAATTTCAACTTTTATCTGTTTTCATTGCTTCTCTCCTGGTTTCTTTTGGGGCATTTTGTTATTGTTGAGGTGGTGAGCACTTAGTTCCTGATTATATTTCTAGAAACATCACAGTTCTGTGCTTGGAACTGGATCCTTAGTAGGGCATGGTTCTTTCTTCTGTAGCAGGGATACAGATTAGTAGTAGATAATGAAAAGGAGGGTCACATTAATGCCTCTAGAATTCACATAGCTCTGTGCCAACTATTAGATGTCATTCTTACCCTTTCAGATTGTGTTGAGTGTTCAGTAAGCCTCGGACTTATCAATACAGTGTCTACATCATATAGACGCCTGCTGCAGTGAATCAAATGCCATTTCAGCAGAAGGCTAACAGGCCAGAAGTTGTTCTTCATTTCTCAGTTGTCATTTTTTTCAGTTTCCAGGAAAGGATTTGGTGATAATCTAAATTATAGAGGGCATAACTATAATTCAGAATCATCTGTGGTTCTTTGAAATTTAATACTTGTAAGTGAAATAGATAAGATGCTTGCAGCTCTGGTCCGTCTCTGAGCACCCTGGGCAGATCCTGGTCTGTTGAGTCCGTGGAAGCATCTGTCTGCTCACTCCCCCTTGGTTTCCTCATTCTGGAATATCATTCTTCCCTCAGTCATGAAGCTGCCCTGGGTGCAGACAGCATGTTGTCGTGCCCACTCTAACTTATTATTATTTTTCTCTGATGGAGAAGAAAGCAAGCTGCCATCATAATATCTGCTGTTTCTGGAGATCACCACATGGTCATCAGCGAGTCATTAAGAACCCACAGGAATGAGTCCTTACACTGTTTAGCTATTTGGAATTTTAACATTACTCCTGACTGAACTGCAGTTGTTTTTTATGCTTTGGTGAAGGCTGAGGGAAAGCAGCTAGCTATTATGCCTTTATTCTCATCATTGTTTTCAGAAGACATAAAATCATTCTTAGAAGTAAAATCATTCTTTTTTTTAAATTTCTTATCCAGCAGCAGGATACCTTGACAGCCATGAGTTCAGGAAATATGTAATACCTGGAAAATATTTTTGTTTAATTAAAAATAGAATAAATTGAAAAATATTTATAATTAAAGAGGAGGGTTAATGAGGTCAAATTTTCTACCGGCCACAAAGGTGAATCATGTTTTAAATCTCTAAGCTTCTATTTTCCTACACACATTTGTCAAATTGCTATTGGCATAATGAACTAGAAAGTTGTACTTGTTTAGGCACCAGATTCTTTTTTTTCCTTAACATTTTATTTTAAATTGCAGTATAGTCGATTAACAATGTTGTGATAGTTTCAGATGGGCAGCAAATATTTTCGCAGAGAACTATCAGGCCAGAAGTTGTTTTCTTTCATTTCTCAGTTGTCATTTTTTCTGTTTCTAGGAACAGATTTATGATAATCTAAATTATAGAGAAATTAATACATGTATTACATTACATATATTACATACATGCCGTATATATACGTGTATCCACTCTCCCCTAAACTCCCTGCCCATCCATGCTGTCACTCGACACTGAGCAGAATTCTCTGTGCTATACAGTAGATTAAGAATCTGACACCAGATTCTTAGAAACTCCTTCTCACTGTCAAGAGGGTCTCTGTGAGTTCCTATCTGTTTGCTAGAAAACATTCTGAAAACTCATTGTTAATGCCTGATACTGACCTTTTTGCCGCTGGACATTTTGAGTTCACCTGTTGCAGTTTAAGAATACTCAAACAATTGCATCGCCATTGTGTTACTCTTGTAACTAATTGAAATGTTGCTTGGCTAACTGAGTTAAGCCCAGCTATATCGTTAGATAATGTTGATATGGAGATGAAGGGCATAGCTCCTGGCTCAGGGGAGCTTCCAGTTCACTAGTGGAGGAGACTGATCCGTGAACCAGAAGTGTATAAGAGAAACTGCTGCGGTAGTGTGGATGCGGGTGTTATGGAAACACAGCGGAGGCACTCTTTGCTCAGATGTGGGCCCATGGTGTGAGGGTGCTGCTTGATTGTGTGATGTAAATTCTAGGCTGCCAAGTAGAGTGAGAGGGCAGAGTGTTTGGAGAAAAGAGGAACTTGATATGGAACCATGAAACTTCCTGACAGTTTGGGGGGAACTGGAGAGAAGGGCAGATAAGAAGCTGTATGGGGAATGTGTTGAACTTGAGCTGCAGTGATTGTTAATGGCTATTTTCTGTTTCTTAATTCAGGTGAAGGAGACACTCCTGGCTGGTTGTCTTAAGGGATGCTGTTGGAGAGGACAGAGGTGTACAGAATTATTACCAACTGAGAAGCAAGTTGGTTTTGGAGGAACCATACTCTGAGGATGTTGTTTGCTTTTGGTTAACAAGAGGAAACACAACTCTAGAAGAAGCTTCTATAAGTAACAATGTAATTAGATTTACAGCAGTCTTTCTGGTGAGACTGGAGCCCCTTGCCTCGGCAGACATGAGTGACCCCAGGCAGTCACAAGAAGAAAAGCACAAGCTCGGCAGAGCCTCTTCAAAGTTCAAGGATCCTCCCAGAATTATGCAGTCAGATGATTATTTTGCTCGAAAATTTAAAGCCATCAATGGCAACATGGGACCCACCACTTCTTTAACTGCCTCCAGTTCCAATGAGAGTGGTGGTCCAGCTAATGGTACCCCGGCCATGCCCAAGATGGGTGTGAGAGCAAGGGTGTCTGAGTGGCCTCCTAAAAAGGACTGCTCCAAGGAGCTGACCTGCAAGACCTTGTGGGAAAGCCGGTCCCAGGCCAGCTATGAAAGTGTCACATCCATTATACACAATGGGCAAAATGATGGGAGTGATGGCCAACAGGAGGAGCCGCTCGATCTGGACTTCGTGGAGGCAAAGTATCCCATTGGAGACATCTTTGTGCACTCCCCACAAAGAGGACTGCACCCCATAAGACAGAGAAGCAATAGTGATGTTACCATCAGTGACATCGATGCAGAAGATGTCTTAGACCAAAACGCAGTGAACCCCAATACAGGGGCTGCCCTGCACAGGGAGTACGGAAGCACATCGTCCATTGACCGACAGGGCTTGTCGGGGGAGAACTTTTTTGCTATGCTTCGAGGGTATCGGCTGGAGAACTATGACCACAAGGCCATGGCCCCTTTCGGGCTCCCCGAGTTCTTCCCCTGCGACCCAGCGATCTCCCCCAGCCTTCACGCCGCAGCACAGATTTCTAGAGGCGAGTTCGTACGCATCTCAGGATTAGACTATATGGACAGCGCCCTCCTCCTGGGGAGAGACAGGGACAAGCCTTTCGAACGGAGGTTGAAGTCAGAGTCGGTGGAAACATCCCTCTTCCGCAAGCTGCGGGCTATGAAAAGCGAACACGAGACGTTCAAGTTCACCTGTGAGCTGGAAGATGGGCGTCTTGAGAGGGGAGTCCGCCCTTGGAACTGCCAGCGCTGTTTTGCACACTATGATGTCCAGACATCTTGTTCAATATCAACGAAGCCATGGCCACGAGGGCGAACGTGGGCAAGAGGAAAAACATCACCACCGGGGCCTCGGCAGCATCCCAAACTCAGATGCCAGCCGGCCCGCCGGGCAGCTGCGATTCCCCGCTGGGGAGCAAGGAGGACCTCAACTCCAAAGAGAACCTCGACGCCGATGAGGGTGATGGAAAGAGCAACGACCTGGTCCTCAGCTGCCCTTACTTCCGGAATGAGACAGGTGGGGAAGGCGACCGGAGGATCGCCCTGTCCAGGGCCAACTCGTCGTCCTTCAGTTCTGGGGAGAGCTGCTCCTTCGAGTCTTCGCTCAGCTCTCACTGTACCAACGCAGGCGTCTCAGTCCTGGAGGTGCCCAGGGAGAACCAGCCAATCCACAGGGAGAAGGTGAAGCGCTACGTCATCGAGCACATCGACCTGGGGGCCTACTACTATCGCAAGTTCTTCTACGGCAAAGGTAAGGACACACCCCTGTGTCCCCAGGTCCCTCCCTGGGGCCACTTGCGACATGCGACTTTGTGTCAGATCATCACCGTCAGGGTGTCTGAGGCCATTGTCCACTGGGCTTGAGCTTGTTCTGTATCATGGAGCCTCCACCGTTACTGGACTGATCCTTCTTCATTTAAAAAAGAGAAAAGTTTTAAACCTTTTGGCCACACTGTGCAGCATGCTGGATCTAGTTCCCCACCCAGGAATTAAACCAGTGCCCCCTGCAGTGGAAGCTCAGAAGTCCTAAGCACTTACTGTTTGTTGTTCAGTCACTAAATCATGTACGACTCTTTTGTGACCCCATGGACTGTAGCTCTCCAGGCTTCTCTGTCTATGGGATTTCCCAGACAAGAATACTGGAGTGGGTTGCCTTGCCCTCCTCCAGGGCATCTTTGTGACCCAGGGATCGAACCTGCATCTTCTGCATTGGCAGGTGGGTTCTTTATCAACTGAGCCACCAGGGAAGCCCACTAGCCACTTGCCTGTCAGGGTATTCCTTGTCTCTTCTTTCGAGATCCCCAGTTCCCTTCCTTCACTGATTCCTGGTCCCTGATATGGAAACACCTGCTCTTTCCTTCTCTCGGCCAGTTTGTGAGCATCACAGACGTCAGACTCCATTTAGGTTTGCTCCGTTTAGGGTGTCTTCATTGATGAAGTCTATTGCTCTTTCATCCTCTGAATAGTCTTTTATACAGTGAACAATGAATAATTCTCGTCCTTTTGCCTCTAGTTTTTTCTGTATTTTTCTCCTGTACCTTGGCGTCATCTTTTAAATTTTAAGTCTTCACAGCTCCTGCTGCATTGCTGTGCATATTGGAAGTGTTAATCAAATCTTGTTGAAAGAATGTATGAATGTATAAATTAGTAAAACAGGCAGATTTAGGTTTGTGATTTTACAAATAGGCTTAAAGGTTAAGATACAAATAATTCTTTGCTATTGTTATTTTAGAAGTTCTCTAAGTACATGTAATATATGACAATTGATGTTTACTTTTGTTTGTATGTCCTTGAAGGATACATCCCTCAGAAGTCATGTCACTGAGGACTTCCCTGGTGGTCCAGTGGTTAGCACTCCGGGTTTCCAGTGCTAGGGGCATGGGTTCAATCCCTGGTCAGGGCATTAAAATAGCGTGTGATATTTTAGGATGTGTGGCACGACCAAAAAAAAAAGTACAAGAAATTATGTGACTCAGTCTTCAGCCTTTCAATGTGTCCTCAATTATTCCAGAGACATAAGAATCCACTCTGTGTCAGAGACCTACAGACAAACATGTTTTACACGCATGCAAACAAAACATGTGGAATGAAACACCCAGGAACTCTCACCCCACCTTCTTAGTGGGTGTGACTGCCTTCCTTTCCCCTATCTTCATGACAAACTCTTTGGGGCTTCTTTTTCTGAACGAGGTTCCCCTGCCACCCTCTCCACCCTGACATTCCCCTTAGAGCGCTGAGGTGGTGGAGGTGGCCCAGCCAGCTGGGGGAGGCTCTCCTCCTGTTCCTTCGTGCGTACACCATCCTGCCACTGGCATGGATAAGTTCGAGCTGACTGCACTCTGAATTTGTTTAATATTGGTTCTATCTTCAGAATGCTTGTCTGCAGTCTGACTCCAGCTGTTTTGAGGTTAGGCTTGGGGTTAGGTCAGTAAATACTTACTGCTTGCATCTCATTTGCATTCCTTATCATATCTTAGTGTAGTAAGTCTACACAATGTATACAGAGAAAAGAGCCGATGTTTTCTGCATCCAAGGTTGCCGCTGTCTCATCCATGTAATGTCCTGAGGATATGTTCCACGAGATGATTTAACTCTGACCTCAGAAGGTCACTCCATCCACACAGTCCCTGGAGCCTTCTTAGGGACTACACGCTTACATTTATTAAATGAATAAATGAATTATTTTTAAATGAATAATTTCCCCCCTTTTGCATCCATCTAAATTTAACCGATCATCCATAATCATAATATTATGAAGTCATATAAATTAATGAAGTGAATGTAATGTTGATAAGCACCCATAGCTAAATAAGCAGACACTGGAATGGTGACTGGTCATATTCTTTGAGTTGTTCTTGTACTGACGACATGATGTGACTGAAATAATTTTATCAACATGTTGGTTCCCCGGCTATGTCCCCTGCACTCTCATCTCAGCCCTGGTCCCTCAGTATCACCAATGTGAGCTGTTGCCTTAGAGCCAGTGAACTCACAGAACCCAGGACCTTCTCTTTAGTCTATGTCAGAAATAAATAATGGCCCTCAGGGGCAGTGCATTATAAAACTCTGCTTATGGATGCTCTCGAGGTAGAAGTGTAGTTGTTTTGGGAAAGGGATAACAGACTGGTTCCAAATAGGAAAAGGACTACGTCAAAGCTGTATATTATCACCCTGCTTATTTAACTTATATGCAGAGTACATCATGAGAAACGCTGGGCTGGAAGAAGCACAAGCTGGAATCAAGATTGCTGGGAGAAATATCAATAACTCAGATATGCAGATAACACCACTCTTATGGCCAAAAGGGAAGAACTAAAAAGCCACTTGATGAAAGTGAAAGAACAGAGTGAAAAATTGGCTTAAAGCTCAACATTCAGAAAACGAAGATCATGGCATCTGGTCCCATCACTTCATGGGAAATAGACGGAGAAACAGTGGAGACAGTGTTAGACTTTATTTTGGGGAGCTCCAAAATCACTGCAGATGGTGACTGCAGCCATGAAATTAAAAGACGCTTACTCCTTGAAAGGAAAGTTATGACCAACCTAGATAGTATATTCAAAAGCAGAGACATTACTTTGCCAACAAAGGTTCGTCTAGTCAAGGCTATGGTTTTTCCAGTGGTTATGTATGGATGTGAGAGTTGGACTGTGAAGAAAGCTGAGCACTGAAGAATTGATGTTTTTGAAGTGTGGTGTTGGAGAAGACTCTTGAGAGTCCCTTGGACTTCAAGGAGATCCAACCAGTCCATTCTAAACGAGATAAGTCCAGGGTGTTCTTTGGAAGGAATGATGCTAAAGCTGAAACTCTAGTACTTTGGCCACCTCATGTGAAGAGTTGACTCATTGAAAAAGACTCTGATGTTGAGAGGGATTGGGGGCAGGAGGAGAAGGGAACAACAGAGGATGAGATGGCTGGATGGCATCACCAACTGGATGGACATGAGTTTGGGTGAACTCTGGGAGTTGGTGCTGGACAGGGAGGCCTGGCGTGCTGCAATTCATGGGATCGTAAAGAGTCAGACATGACTGAGCGACTGAACTGAACTGAACCATGGAGAAATAGACTTCCTGCTTAAAATCTTTTTTTTTTTTTTAATTGATGAAGCTATGGCTGTCGATGCAAGTGGTAAGAGAGTCTTTTAGAATTATTATGCCCTGAAATCCTTAGGCCGTGAGTCATGCTGGCAAATTGTGTTTAGTGAGTAGTTTTTGTGATTCACCCTTTAAAACATCACGATGTAAAAAAAGGATACATATGTGTTTATGTATGATGCATATTTATACAGATACTTACTGCTGGCATCTCATTTGCATTCCTTTGCATATCTTAATGTAGTAAGTCTACAGAGTATATACAAAATAAAAAACCAACATTTTCTGCACCCAAGGTTGCCACCCTCTCTGATCCATTTAATGTCCTTAGGGTCCATTCCAAGAGATGATTTAAGTTTGCCAGATTCTGTTAATCCTCTTAACTGCTTTTTGTAGTTTTTCTCTGAAACTCTTACTGTCACTTCCTGATGATTAGAAAGAGCTGTCTGTGAGTGGCTTATTTTCTCCACTTTTTCTGACTTGCTCCTGATGAGGATTTTCTTGGACTTTAGGAATGACACCATTAAACTTGGTGGATTTGAGTGTGAAATAAAACATAAAAAAGAAAAAAATATGAGCACAGAGGACCTGTGGGTGAGTTGTAGGTCAGCGTAGACGTGTGGTTTGAAATCTCAGGGTTGCTGGGCCCCCCCTGGGTCTGCGAGCCCACTCAGCAAAGCCTGCGTAATGAGGGAGCTGGGCAGCCGCCACCAGGGCCCTTCGTCTCGTGAGCTGCTGGGCTCCGTGCCTGGCTGTTTGCAGCTAATGGGACCTGGGGCCGGGAGGGAGCAGGAGGAGACAGAATCTGCCTGCCCAGCCCTGCTGCTCAGCGCGCTTCTGTAGCCATGGACGGTGCTTGCTTCCTGCTATATTTAGCTCTTTCCTGTGGGCCCATGCGACTTCAAAATGCAGTCAGCTGCAACAGTCGCTGCTGATGCTCTGGCTGGTCTCTCTGTCCAGCCATTAAGGACTAAAGGCCTGGGTTTCTGGTGGCCAGGTTGCTCAGGCTTCCTCTGTGTGGGAATGGACAGGCTTTTTCCAAGAACCGCATGCTTAAAAGCATGTGTCTGCCAGATAAAGTGTAATGACTGAATTAATGATTTCCCCTCATTTTTGCATCAAGCCAGATTCATACCAGCTTCAACCACTGGAATAACCCCCAACATGTCACACATTGGAGGAACAGCATTGTTCAGGAGCAGGGGCCCTGGGCAGACTGGCCCAGATAGGGAGGGTGTTTTTGCAGGTAGCTTTTTTCTTTCCCCTTTCTCTTTTCCCTTCGCTCAGTTGTTCTCTTTAGAAGAGGGCTGTCACGGAATCTTTTGACACTTTCCAGAATGCCTTTTATTTTCCTTCATGATTCTTCATTGTTCCCTGTGAAACTTCATTTTCAAAAGAATGACATGACTCCCAATCTCTGAGAAAGGTTTAAAGACCCCATCTCTAACAAGGCGGTAGACTCTCTACTGGGCAGCTAACATGAAATGGCTATGTTCTGTGCCGACGTGTGTTCCTGTGACACAGAGTCACTGAATGGCTTTGAATAACTTTGCAAAAGGATTATGTAGGGGAATGGTGTGCCATGGTGCCCTGTGGGCAGCATTGCTTGTCTGGGCAGATCCGTCTGTAGCCTTCAGTGAAGCAGCTTTTTGAAAGAACGTCGGGATTGTAGCCAGCCTGGTAAATGAGCCCGAATGTCCCTTCCTTCTACTGGCAATGACCCTGGTGCTTTGGGCTAGGCTGCTGTTTGCATCATGGAACACTAGTGAACTTACAGTTTCCTCCTGGGAACTAAGGCCCTCTGGATGGAGGGAGATTCCTGCTATGGACTTGGTGGGAATTCGCTTTAGCTTTCTTTTTTTTTTCCCTTTATACATCCAAAAGTTTTATTTAGTATTCACAACTTAAAATTTTATTTGGTTTTCTATGCTTTTTTTTACTTTACAATACTGTATTGGTTTTGCCATACATCAGCATGAATCCACCACAGGTGTACTTGAGTTCCCACAATGAGGTACCACTTCACACCAGTCAGAATGGCTACAATCCAAAAGTCTACAAGCAATAAGTGCTGGAAAGGGTGTAGAGAAAAGGGAACCCTCTTACACTGTTGGTGGGAATGCAAACTAGTACAGCCACTATGGAGAACAGTGTGGAGATTCCTTACAAAACTGGAAATAGAACTGCCTTATGACCCAGCAGTCCCACTGCTGGGCATACACACCAAGGAAACCAGAATTGAAAGAGACACATGTACCCCAATGTTCATCGTGCACTGTTTATAATAGCCAGGACATGGAAGCAACCTACATGTCCATCAGCAGATGAATGGATAAGAAAGCTGTGGTACATATACACAATGGAGTATTACTCAGCCATTAAAAGGAACACATTTGAATCAGTTCCCTTTAGCTTTCCTTGGAACACAGCAGACCCCTGGGGGCTTTAGGCCATGTAGAGCCACTAGTGAGCAACTGGCTGTCCCCAGTGTGGCTGGACCACTCACGCAGCACAGAGAGGCTGTGGGTTTCTGTGTGTCCTGTGCTTTTTGGGTGATTGTGCCCCTGAGGGTTGCTCATGAGTTCTAAAGCTGTTCAATGCCTTAATTCAGGTCACACACCCAAGAATGACTCCAGAAGGTGATATAAGTCAATTCGGGGTGAACAGAGGTCAAATAAAAGGATAAAGCTGCACTTCTTTGATGACTCAGGAGTGAAGTGAAAAATGACAGAATTGTGTCTGAGCCTGTGGGAGCATTGTCTTGGGAGGGCCACTTGTCTGGTTTGGGAACGTGTGTTTCTATGAATGTGGGGGGAAAATACTGTGATTGAAAATATTTATTCTTTTTTGGAGGGGGTGGTTGTTGTTGTTCAGGCATTACGTGTCTGACTGTCTGCGACCCCATGCATTGCAGCACAGTAGGCTCCCTGTCCTTCACTGTCTCGCGTAGTTTGCTCAGATTCCTGTCCATTGAACCAGTGGTACCCTCTAACCGTCTCATCCTCTGCTGCCTCCTTCTCCCTCTGCCTTCAGTCTTTCCAGCATCAGGTGTTTTACAGTGAGCTGTCTCTTGGCGTCAGGTGGCCAAAGTATTGGAGCTTCAGCTTCAGCATCAGTCCTTCCAGTGAATATTCAGGGTTGATTTCCTTTAGGATTGACTGGTTTGATCTCCTTGCAGTCCAAGGGACTCTCAAAAGAGTCTTCTCCAGTACCACAATTTGAAAGCATCAATTCTTGAGTGCTCAGCCTTTTTTATGGTCCAACTGTCACATCTATATATTATACACGGAAAAACCATAGCTTTGATTGTACGGACCTTTGTCAGCAAAGTGATGTCTTCGCTTTTTAATATGCTTTTTTGGTTTGTAATTTTTAAATGGCATATAAATGTGTATGATCATTGTGGGAAAATAAGAAGAGGTAGAGAAGCAAAGGAAAAAGAAAGAAAACTACTCCAGTCCATGAGAGAGAATTCCCAGGAACAGTTCCTCTATATCCTGCTAGGCCTTTTCTTTTGCACATAAACATATGTAAATGTAACCTTCTCCATTGGGTGCTGTGGAGCTTGCCTTGGGTGCCCATGCTTTCTGCTTCCTTCATGGACACTTTTGTCACTGTGTACAGAGCTCATTAGCACGCTAAGAGTCATGGTCAGTGATCATTACCCCCTGTGGGTGCGTGGGGAGATGCCAGGTGTTTGCCAGCCATGCCCTGGGCAGAAGAGTTAATGACTGTATTTGCTTTACTTTAAACAAAAAGACCTATGAACTTGACAGGAGCAGAGAAATAGACATTTATGTCTTACATCTATAAAACCACTCATGTAAAATATATTTATGAATATTCATTTTAATAATAGATATTTACTTGAAAAGCAAGTTATAAAAATGTTTACATCTTATAAAATTTGGAAAATTACAAAAATTTAAGTCATAGCCTTCCCCTTCTCCACTTAAACGTGGGCTGTGCTCACTCACCTGCAAAGGACAGAGTGTGGGAAGAGGGGACAAGTCTGGCAAACACTTCCCCAGCAGGTGGTCCAAGGTCAGCATCAATAGCAGTAAACCGTGTGGGTGGTTATACTCTTAATGTGATGGGAGTGGCATTTCTGTGATCTTCCTCTCCAAACACATAACCTCAGTCAGTTTAGGGAAAAACATTAAACGGATCCCAGCTGAGGAACATTCTAGAAAAATCCCTGCCCAGTACTTCTCAAAATCGCCATGGTCATGAAAAAAGGGGAGTCTGAGAAACCGTTACTCTAGAGGAGCCTAAAGAGATAGGGTGACAATGTCATGTCGCTCCTAGGTAGGGTCCTCAAGCAGGAACAGGACGGTAGGAAACAGTAAGAAAAGGTGAGCAAACTATGGGCTTCAGTTAATAATGACATATCACTGTTGGTTCATTAATTGAACAAACAAACCAAAGTATGGAAGATGTTAACAGCTTGAAAGCTGGGTGAGTGGTATAAGAGAACTCCCCTAACTTTGCAACTTTTCTGTAAATCAAAAAATTTTTAAATCGTTTACCCAATTAAAAAAATTTTTTAAGTTATAAGTTCACATGATATATTTACGATCAGAATCTTTAAAATAAGAAAGAAAAAACAAATAGGGTTCTTGAGTAGCAACCCTACAGGTTGTTGGTCCTTTATCCAACTACCATAGGATTCTGCACACTGCTGACTCTGCTGTTTAAAACAGAGTGAAAACTAACAAGCTGTCAGTTTTGTACAGCCCTTCCTGTACATACTTGCCATGAGTATTTTTCTCAAACTTGAGAGGCAGGAGGATTGTCAAGTTGTAGGATTTCCTATTTCTGCTATCTGTATTGAAATGTACAAGGCATCCCCTTTAAATCTCCCCCTGCCCCTTGAAATCTTTGGGTTAAGCTGAGGGACTATTTGGGATATGCTTGGTGCTGTAGCCCCCATATCTTCACTGAACTCTCTGAAGGAGGCTTTTGTGCCCTACTCATTTTTTTCTTATCATTTTTGGTGACAAGTACAATGAAAGAAATATGTATCTTGTAGAGGTCCTTCATGAGGAACTGGATGGGTTTTGCAGGGCAGACTCTGTAGTGAATGTGAAAGAGTCTTAGTTGTCCTCATTTTCTCCCCTCTTCCTGGTTCTTAGGGGTCCTAGTGTTTATAGTTCCATCATGTGCTCCTGAATATGACAGAGAACTTCTTTGGTTTCCCCTTCACATCTTAGATTTACAAGAGTTCTTAGGGGTAGGCAGATTGGAATTCTTTTCAAAATGTTGGAACTTTCCAGAAAACAGTGTGTAGCTGTTTCCAAGTGGACCAGGTATCCAACAAAAGCGTATCCACACAACAATGTAGGGTATTTCCTGGCTTTTCCAAGGTCCATTTCTGCCCGTTGTGTAGTCCAAACTCATACAGCTTACTGCACGACAGGCTAACAAATGGAGACAAGTTGTATGACAAGGAATAGCGACTTAATTCAGAAAACCAGCAGGCTGAGAAGATGGACTAGTGTCCTAAAGATCCATCTTAACTAGAGCTGGAATTCAGGGTGTTTTAATACTAAAAAGTGAAGGAGGGATGTTTGGCTGTTGTAAACTTCTTGGTGGGAATCCTTTGTCCTTGCGTCATCCGGGTTTGTCAGATCGTGACATTCCTGTAACCCTCCAACAAGATAAATGTTATTCTCTCTAATCGCTATATGAATGGGGAAGTGTTATATATGAATGGGGAAGTGTTATATCGTGTTACATCGTCAAATGTCAGAGCCTTGAGCATGGGCTGTCCCATGTATGTCCAGCTGTAGGCAACATTATTAACTTGTAGCAAAAGCAATAGAATGCAAAGGTTAAAGTAAAAGAAACAGTACCAATATGAAGTCAGATTTACTCTCACCTATTATACCTTAAGATAACCAGCTCTTCAGCTTTGAAGGCCCTTCCTATGTCTGGCCCAGCCCTGCCCAGCAGATCTATCATACCTCCAGCTGATGTTTCTAGGGTCTCTTTTCTATAAAAATCTTTAAGTTCACTTATTTTTAAAACTACTCTTACCCTGATCTGTGTGAATGTATCCTTTTCTCTGATGGCAGTCTTTGTCATTGATGTTTTAACTGAAGAGTCATACTTGTTTTGTACATCTGCCGAATGAGCACTTAGTAAGAAAGGATTCTTGTAGAACATGTGTGACTGCTAACTCCCCCTCTTGATATCAACTGATGGTTTTATGGCAGTGGGGTTCTTTTTGCCAGTGGGCAGAGATGTCTGTCCACTCTCGTAGTTGGGGCCTCTGACTGTGCTGTATCTTTTTTAGAAGACTTTTGATTTTGTATTGGGGTTTAGCCGATAAGCAATGTTGTGAAGTGTCAGGTGAACAGCAAAGGGATTCAGACATAGATATATGTGTATCCATTCTCCCTCAAACTCCCCTCCCTTCTAGGCAGGGAGTTGGCCTATCTTAATGGAAAGAGCATAGACTGAAATCAAGCTCTTGGGTTTACATCCCCACCCAGTTTGGGGCAAATTCTTGAACTTCATTGTACCTCAGTTAATCATCTACAAAATGGGATCATTAAAAAAATATATCTCTCCTATAAAGAAAGGGCTTAGAACAGTGCCTGTTACATTCTGTGCATTCTTGTCCTCCCAAGAGTTCTTAAATAAATGTATGAGACTTCCCTCTAAAAAGGAACTATTATCCCCACCTCTGGTACCGCAGTTAAAGGGCAGTATTTTAATTGTTAAAAAATGGGAAAAAAGTAAAGAGAACCAGATGGGAGAGTGGGCCCCAGGGAAAGGTATCTGGTGAAGTCTGCCACTCCATTCCAAACACATTCACTTAAGTTTCACTAATGTGGCAGTTGTGGTCATGAGGATAATTTTACATATGAAATGAACCCCATGCCTGGGTGATGCATGGCTGCATTTGCGTTGAATTTCATGCCTGGTGGCTTCTTTTTTTCCCCCTCTTCTGGTTTTATACAGTCACTGAGGAGAATTTAATAGGGAATTGGACACTATTATATTCATATGGGTGAACTGAGTACCACCTAACAATAATACTATTCTAAGATGCAAATTCCTCCTTTAGTGGACACAGTCAACTCAGTTCTTAACTTCAATGCCTGTCCAGTGCCTCCACAAACAGAGTTCCCATTGAGGTCCAGAGGCGCTCTTAGCAGGGAGGAATCACCCAGCTACAGCCGAGATTCAGCCTGTGGGTTACGGTCATATGGGTTCCTTGTGGCAGATGGGATGGGGGGCCGTGGCTGGAGAAACACACATACTGTGCTGGGGAGGTCACAGTTCTCACCCACTGCAGCACCTTAGAACTGTATGCTAGTTCATCGTATCCATCCTTTGGCCTCAGGAGTGTTCTCAGTCGCTACTGAGGAGTAACGCTCTCATATTTATCTTAGATGAGGTATTAATACTCTAATATTTCTGTATAGCTTGACCAAGGTGGCAGTTAACTGGGAAAATTTCCTTGCATTTTGCTACTGGTGTAACAAGAAAGAATAAATTTGCCCTCATATTAGATTTGTTTCTTTTACTTTAACCTTTGTATACTATTGCTTTTGGTACAAATTAAGAATGTTACCTAAAGCCTGAAATATACAGGAGAGCCCATTCTGGAGGTGCTAATCTTTAAGGGTATTATTCTTTCTTATTCCTATGAAGATAACAAGTTGCAGAAGAGAGAACAGCATTTGTCTCACTGGAAATCTATAGGAACATCATGATCTGACCTATGTGGACAGCTGTAAGAACAAAGGATTCTGAACCCTGAGAAGTTTACAGCTAACCACACCTCTCCCTCACCTTGCATTTAAAAGTGTGTTTCTAAACCCCTTTGGGGGAGTTTAGAAATTTTTGAGCACAAACCTCGTCTCCTTATGGCACTGCAGTAAACCTCCATTCGAAACTCAGAGTTTTGGCTTGTTTGGCCACACAGTGCTTAGGTCACATGAACTTATTTGTGGTAACATTGGTACAATAAAGTTGGAAATTGGGGTCTTTGGAACATTAGGTCTCAGAGTACCTGCTGCTGCTGCTGCTGCTGCTGCTAAGTCACTTCAGTCGTGTCCAACTCTGTGTGACCCCATAGACAGCAGCCCACCAGGCTCCTCCGTCCCTGGGATTTATTCTCCAGGCAAGAACACTGGAGAACACTGCCATTTCCTTCTCCACCTAGTAACTTATTTAAACCCACCTACCTTGTATTTTGGGGGGCTCCAAAATCACTGCAGATGGTGACTGCAGCCATGAAATTAGAAGACACTTACTCCTTGGAAGAAAAGTTATGACCAACCTAGATAGTATATTCAAAAAAGCAGAGACATTACTTTGCCAACAAAGGTCCGTCTAGTCAAGGCTATGGTTTTTCCAGTGGTCATATATGGATGTGAGAGTTGGACTGTGAAGAAAGCTGAGCACTGAATTGATGCTTTTGAACTGTGGTGTTGGAGAAGACTCCTGAGAGTCCCTTGGACTGCAAGGAGATCCAACCAGTCCATTCTGAAGATCAGCCCTGGGTGTTCTTTGGACGGAATGATGCTAAAGCTGAAGCTCCAGTACTTTGGCCACCTCTTGCAAAGAGCTGACTCACTGGAAAAGACTCTGATGCTGGGAGGGATTGGGGGCAGGAGGAGAAGGGAATGACCAAGGATGAGATGGCTGGATGGCATCACCAACTCGATGGACATGAGTTTAACTCCAGGAGTTGGTGCTGGACAGGGAGGCCTGGTGTGCTGCTATTCATGAGGTTGCAAAGAGTCGGACACGACTGAGTGACTGAACTGAATTGAACTGAACCCTGTATTTGTTTAGATCCAAAATGTATTTCATTCTTTGCCCCACTTAAAAAATTAAAGGAAAGCAGGACAACTGCTCCCCTCAGCAATGACTGGCCCTCTCAGCTTTTATGCAGAAACCCTTTCTTGCTCTTGTAGTATTTTCTTTCTCCTTCCCATTCTCATAGAGGATAATACTAAAATGTGTATCTTATCAAAGTAATTCATTGGTAGCTACTTACTTCACAAGTTATACTTTTTAATCAAGGCTTTCTTAAAATTGTGTCTCCTAAGATACCGTCCTTACATTCAGGAGGGGCTTACTGTCTCATCTTTAAGTTGTGTTCATTTCACTGTGTATGAGTTGATTTTTACAACTTAAATCTTCACAGTAATGCATCGCCCTTGAGTTGCCTTATTTTTTTTTAACTTTTTGTTTTGTATCGAAATATAGCCAGTTAACAACAGTGTGATAGTTTTAGGTGGACAGAAAGAGACTCAGCCATACATATACATGCATTCTTTCTCCCCCAAACTCCCCGCCCATCCAAGCTGCCACGTAACACTGAGAAGAGTTCCCTGTGCTGTACAGTAGGTGCTTGTTGGTTATCCATGTTAAATATAGCAGCGTGTGCATGTCCATTCCAAGCTCCCTAACCATCCTGCTCCCCATCCTCCCTGCTGGCACCCATAAGGTTGTTCACAGTTGAGTTGCTTGACATGAAGGAGCTCTAAAGCCAGACTGCCTAGGCTTGCGTCCTGTCTCAGCCACATGGGCTTCTGACTTTGAACATGTCATGGTTAGCTTCAGTATTACTTCCTGTGAAATGGGAATACCTGCCCATAGGTATGGAGATGAATGGTTTATTTACATAAGATATCCTTAATACTGTTATTTTCACTGTAATACACTGGATTTTTTAAGCTTCACTGATGCTTTGGTTAAATTTTGGTCAAAAGAGCCTTCATACAAATAACCAAAAAGCATCATTTTCCTTATCAAATTTGATAATTTAATTCATAAAATATTAGCCCGGAGTTTGAGGTTCCTTGAGGTTCTCTAATGATTCTTAATGTAATTATCTGTGAAAGCAGGTCCTATTGTTTTCTTCATTCATTCATTTATGAATTTGTCATGCCTTAGTCATGTCTGTATAACTCCTGGAACAGAGGAGGTGATTAAATAGTGGTTTGGAAGGGAAGATGACAGAAGATACATCATAGGTAGGAGTTTAGACAGCAGTCACCTGCAGCCACGGGTTTAACCCAGAGAGGCAGGGAGCTGACAGCGAAATCATCAGCTGACTATTGAAAGAACACAGAACCATTAAAGGAAAGCTTTGCTCTGTGTACAGGGGGAAGGGGCCCGACCCAGTCCCTGGTGGTTCTGGTGGACTTGCTGATGGCACCGCGACCAGGTGAGAAACCTCGTGAGGGAGAGGCGCAGGGCTTCCTTACATGCTGGCCTCGGCAGCCTAGAGCATTGGGATCCTCGCCTCTTCAGTCCGTGAGATGAACCCAGTACACCTACCATCCAAGATTTGACAGTGCCTGGAAACAGCCTATGGACTAAGGTTCCACATAGCCCTTAAAAAAGAAAAAACAACTCTTCCAAATTAAAATGTTTTCTTTTCTTTACTGAACAAAGTGCACCAGAGCGATGTGCTGAATCTCATTTCCTGCACTGAAATCTTGTTAATCAATTTTTTTTAAATCTGGCCTTTTATTTGCATGATATGTGGATTTTCATTCAGCTTTCCCACGGTCTTTTCACAGCTTCTATTCTGCCAAGGAAGGATTTTATTTGATTCTCTCTTGAAGCAGTTTTATGGAAATCAGGTGCTTGGGATGAAGATGGGCCCCTTGGGTGAGGGGCTCATTGTCTGTCCCACAGAAGGCAAGGCTCTTGTGATGCACATGAACAGACTGAGCAGTCCTGAAAGGGACCAGGTGTCATTTTGGGTTACCTCGGCTCCCTCCTGGAGACACAGGGAGCACCTTTCCTGCGCTTATCTTCATGATATGTGGAATGCCCTATATAAAAGCTAGACAGAGTGCTCCAGTGTGCAGCAGAAGATAATATTATTTCCTTAGAAACACATCCAGGTAACCTGCTGTATTCCTTGGTGAAACTGAAGGCATGGAGAGATTCGTTAGAAAATAGCTGCAGGGACTCAGAACTGGTGAGTCCAAAGGTGTGGTGGTTGTACATAGCAGAAAAGTCACCTCTCTTTGCATTCAGAAGCGTGTGTCTGCACTGCTATATTCAAAATGGATAGCTAACAGTACAAGTATAGCACATGGACCCCTCCTCAGTGTTATGTGCCAGCCTGGATGGGATTGAGGTTTAGGGGAGAATGGACTTATGTGTGTGTATGGCTGAGACCCTTTGCTGTTCACCTGAAACAACCACAATGTCGTTAATCAGCTATATCCCAATACAAAATAAAAAGTTTGAAGTTTGGGAAGAAAAAGATAGTGTGTGTCTGTGAGAGATGGAGAAGAGAGTCAAAAACAAGTGTGGGGCATGGCTTGGAAAGATAGACCCTAAGGAAAAAAAATGTTTTTCTTACTGTAATTTGCCATCTTTGGTGGAAAGGGTAATATACACATTAAAAAAAAAAAAAGAAGAATTCCTGATAGAAATTACTCAGTAAAATATTATATATGCTACTGCTTTCTTTAAAAGACTATCCTGAATGTAATGTAACCTCTGATTACAGATTAACTTTTTGAGATTAAAAAAGTATGAATCTCCTTCAGTTTGACTCTTAAGCTGTGTTGGGCTCAAAAATAAAAATGCCCATAATGCTATTCATTTTATGTTTGCTCTCTTTTTGTTTTTCACTGAGTTTTTTGTCAGTAGGATTCCTGCCTTCAACTATAATGCTTTTCTCAGGTTATAAATGATGCATGTATTATATATATATATATATATATATTGCACTGCTATATTCAAAATGGATAGCTAACAGTACAAGTATAGCACATGGACCCCTCCTCAGTGTTATGTGCCAGCCTGGATGGGATTGAGGTTTAGGGGAGAATGGACTTATGTGTGTGTATGGCTGAGACCCTTTGCTGTTCACCTGAAACAACCACAATGTCGTTAATCAGCTATATCCCAATACAAAATAAAAAGTTTGAAGTTTGGGAAGAAAAAGATAGTGTGTGTCTGTGAGAGATGGAGAAGAGAGTCAAAAACAAGTGTGGGGCATGGCTTGGAAAGATAGACCCTAAGGAAAAAAAATGTTTTTCTTACTGTAATTTGCCATCTTTGGTGGAAAGGGTAATATACACATTAAAAAAAAAAAAAGAAGAATTCCTGATAGAAATTACTCAGTAAAATATTATATATGCTACTGCTTTCTTTAAAAGACTATCCTGAATGTAATGTAACCTCTGATTACAGATTAACTTTTTGAGATTAAAAAAGTATGAATCTCCTTCAGTTTGACTCTTAAGCTGTGTTGGGCTCAAAAATAAAAATGCCCATAATGCTATTCATTTTATGTTTGCTCTCTTTTTGTTTTTCACTGAGTTTTTTGTCAGTAGGATTCCTGCCTTCAACTATAATGCTTTTCTCAGGTTATAAATGATGCATGTATTTTATATATATATATATATATATTTTGGAGTGAGGGGTTGGTGCTGAGGTTAAGAACGACCGAAGGTTATTTAGGTAATAAGTAGGAAAGCTCAGATTCAGAAACTGATTATCAGGCTCATTAGACTTATAGATGCTCATGCTAAGTCACTTCAGTCATGTCTGACTCTATGTGATCCCATGGGCTGTAGCATGCCAGGCCCCTGTGCCCATGGAATTCTCCAGGCAAGAATACTGGAGAGAATTATAGATATTTAAGAGTAAATAAATTTAGGGATGCTAGTTAAACTTGGCCATTTGTACATACATGTTCTCTCTCTCCCTTCCAAGCACCACTAAAAAACTGATGGTGAAGGAGTACAGAAATGGCATAAAGCCGCAAAGGAACAAACGAGGAAGGTGCCGCCTAAGGCAGGGTACGCCAGAGTTAACTGATGAGCAGGACGGTTCTGCAGCTTGGAGGATGAGTCCTGCCCCAGTGCTGGAGGGCAGTGTGTGGAGGGGACAGGCCATCAGAGGACAGTCTACTCCACAGAGCTGGTTGGTGGAGTGAGCTATGGTGCAGCAGCCTGCAAAGAGCTTTGGGCTGCTTCTAAGATGCTACTTGAGTAAATGCCAGTGGTGACTGCTGCTGCCCCACCCAGGCTCTGGGATTGGGTCACCACTGCATCCCATAGCCAAGGCTTCCCCCAAGTCGTGGCCTCCCCACATCTACCTAAAAATATTAGAACTAATAAGTGAAGTCAGCAAAGCTTCAGAAAAGAAGATTAATATACAGAGTTCAGTTGCTTTTCCATAGATTAATAATGAACTACTGAAAGAGAGAGTTAAAAAATAACAATCCTGTCTAAAATTTCATCTGAAAGAATAAAATATTTAGGAGTAAACTTAATTCTGAAAACTATAAAACATTGATGAAGGAAATTGAAGATGATACAAAGAAATGGAAAGATATTGTGTGCTCTTGGATTGGAAGGATTTTGTTAAAATGGTCCTACTGTCCAAAGCAGTCTATAGATCCAATGAGTCTTTATCAGGATACCCATGATGTTTTTTGTAGAACTAGAACAGATAATTTTAAAATTCCTATGGATCCACAAAACCCCCTAAATTACCAAAGCAATCGTGAGGAAAAAGAACAATGCTGGAGGTATCACCTCCCAGACGTCAGATTATACTACAAAGTGATAGTAATCAAAACAGCATGGTACTGGCACAAAAACAGACATGGATCAGTGGAACAGAACAGAGAGCTGAGGAATAAGCCCACACATTTATGGTCAAATGTAATTTATGATAAAGGAGGCAATATACAGTGGAGAAAAGACAGTCTTATCAATAATTGGTGTTTTGGAAGACTGGACAGATGAGAATGTTTCCTCATACCATCTGCAAAAATAATTCAAAATGGATTAAAGACCTAAATCTTGCAGACCATAAAGCTCATTGAAAAGAATACAGGCTGAACACTCTTTGACATAAGTCATAGTAGTATTTTTTTGAACCTGTCTCCTGAGGCAAAAGAAATAATAGCAAATACAATCAAGTGAAACCTAATTAAATTTAAAAGCTTTTGCAAAAGAATCCATTGACAAAATAAAAGACATTCTACCATATGTGAGAAAGTACCTGTAAATGATGACCAACAAGGGGTTAATAATGAGTCGGTAAAGAATTTGCCTGCAGTGCAGGAGACCTGGGTTCTATCCCTGGATTGGGAAGATCCCCTGGAGAAGGAAATGGCAACTCACTCCAGTATCCTTGCCTGTAAAATCTCGTGGACAGAGGAACCTGGTGGATTGCTGTCCATGTGGTTGCAAAGAGTCGGGCACGACTGAGCGACTAACACACGCACAAATACCTCTTCCAACTCAATATCACAAACCAAACAGCCCAGTCAGAAAATGGGCAGAAGACCTGAACAGATATTTTCCCAAAGAAGAAATACAGATGGGTAATCAGCATTTGAAAAAATGCCCAATATCACTAATTATTAGAGAAATCAAAGTAACAATGATAGATCACCACACACTATAGTCAGAATGGCCAGCACCTAAAAGTCCACAAATAGGAGTATGTTGGTGAGGATCCGTGTTAAAAGGAAACCCTCCTATACTGTTGGTGGGTATGCAAATCGATACAGCCAGTATGGAGAACATTATAGAGGTTCCTCAAAAAACTAAAAATAGAGTTGCCGTGGGATCCTGCAATCCCAGTCCTAGGCATATACCTGAAGAACACTATAATTCAGAAAGATACATGCACCCCAGTGGTCATAGTAACACTGTGCACAATAGCCAAGACATGGAAACAACCTACCTGTTCATCAGCAGATGAATGGATAAAGAATTGGTAGATTCTTTATTGTCCAGCCATAGAAAGGAATGAAACACTGCCATTTGTAGCAATGTGGTTGTACTTGAAGAATATTATGTTTAGTGAAATAAGTCAGAGAAAAACAAGTGATTATTGATTGGTATGTAGAATCTAAAAAATAAAACAACTGAATATATATAGCAGAACAGAAACAGACTCACAGATATAGAAAACAAACTAGTGGTAACCAGTGAGGGGAGGAAAGGGTGGAGGGTCAGGGTAGGGGATGAAAAGATGTGGACTGTTTTGTATGAAATAGATAAGCAACAAGGATATATTGTACAGCACAGGGAATTACAGCCATAATTTTGTATATAACTTTTAATAGAATAAAACCTATGAAAATACTGAGTTACTATGCTGTATGCCTGAAATGAACATAATATTGTAAATAAGCTATACTTTTTTTAAAAAAGAAGTTGAAAGCGTATGGAATCTATTTGGACCAGGGACTGAACCTATGTCCCCTGCATTGGCTGGTGAATTCTTAACCACTGGACCACCAGGGAAGCCTCTGACTTTGTTTTGATTCATGTTCACAGGTTTTATGAAATGCCTACCAAGAAACTGATTTGAACATTTTTGCAAGTAATTCTTAAAATATGTTCTTAATGTATCAGGCTGTTGATAAATAACTCATTGTTAGTAAATAATTCATTTTTTGCAATGTATTTTTAATTTATTATTTATTTTTAATTTCACTGGAGTTGTACATGTTTGTAACCGTTAAACAGACTATTATCAGTACATAATTTACAAGGATGAGGCATCCATGAAATACAAAGACTCACTTCCTATTGTACAAGCCAAGACTGAGGCAATAGTTCACCTTTTTAGTCCCTAAAACAGGGGACTTGCTGCTTCTAGTCCTGACTGGTTCAAAAGGAAAGTATGTCAGTATTTATCTCATTTGGTTGCAAGTAAAAAGTAAATGATCTGTCTTTGAAGATGTAGCCAGTGTTCATTAGTGGCTTTGGATAATGTTTTCCTTGAGTGATACAAGTACTGTTTCTCTTTGTTGAACTTAACCTGTTTTCTACTTTATGAATAACATTCCTTATTCCTTCAGAAATTACTGTGGCAGAAGATTTTAGCATAACCCAAAGCCTTTGGAATACCTATGGCTTTTTTCAAGCTTACAAACATGTGATAGAGCATGTTTCTTTTTAACTGAAAACTAGACATCAGAAAGATTGGCCCAAACCACTAAGGTGACATTGACAAGGGATAAAAGTAAAAAGGGGGGAGGTTATTAAAGTGATTTTGCATACAGGGTGAAAAAAACCAGCTTTATGCACACCTTGGAGAATGGACTGGGCAGCGGTTCATTAAGAAGTAAATGAATAACACCTGGGGCTTTGCATGGAACGCTCGCTTTGCATGGATTGTTGGTGTGAAGGTTTGCTGAAATCGAGAAGCAGCATGAGTAAACATTTGGGTAATTGCGCCCTCCGTGTTGTATGGGTTGGACCACATCTGGGTGTTGTGTTAAGTCTGGGTCCTTACAGAAGAAGACACTTAAAAAGTGTGGTTGTGTGGTTGGAGTGAAGCTTTTACACTTCTTTCAGCAGACCTCACCTATGCATCCAGAGGGCTTCCCCCAGAGCTGAGCTTGCCCTCACTGGCAGCGTTCAGACTGGAATATATGCTTCATGACAGGGGAGTTTTTCTGGGTTGTGACCCCACGGCCAAGACCATGTCTGGCACACAAGTATTCTGTGAGAGAATAATGATCATCTCGTAGGAAGAATGTCCTTGGAGGCCCCTGTGCTAGCTGCCTCGTAGTCACCTGCCAAGTGGGCACTCAACCCAGTACTCTGTGCCATTCTACAGCACTGCATAGTGGGGTGGGGCGGAAGATGGGAGGGGGCTTCAGGAGGGGGCAGACATATGTATACTTGGGGCTGATCCATGTTGATGTATGGCAGAAACCAACGCAGTATTGTGAAGCAAGTGTCCTCTTGCAACAAAAAAGAAAAGTGCATCTAAGTTGGAGACAAAAAAAATCAATCACGTTTGTGGGAAATCCTGCACCAGAGACACTGGTGCATCTTCTGGACTAGATAGACAAATTGCAAAATCCCCATCCTCTTCCTGCTTCCTTCTTCTCATGCCTCCACTTTCTCTATCACAGAGCATCAGAACTACTTTGGAATCGATGAGAACCTCGGCCCTGTGGCAGTCAGCATCCGGAGGGAGAAGGTGGAAGACCCCAAGGAGAAGGAAGGGCCCCAGTTCAACTACCGAGTGGTTTTCAGGACAAGTGAGGTACTGGGCGCTCGTGGCGTCTGCTCTGGGCTGGACCTCTGGTCACTGCTTGGGTTGTTTCCCACAGCGTGTTGCTTTTATTGTCAATGTTGATCGCACCAGTTAAGATGACTGAAAGGGCTTACACTGTTTGGTTCCGAGTGAAGTATTTGCAAACTTGTGATGGATGTTAAGTGGCAGTGATTTTACTGTCACCTCACAGGACAGAAAGGATAAAATCATCAGAATGCAGGGTTCTTGGGCATAAGGCAGAGGACAAATCTGAACTATATGATTCATGTCAAAATTGAAAAACAACTTTAGAATCAAATGCAGAAAACCAGGAAGCCACCCCTGAGGTGAGTGTTGGCTTAGCATGTCTGTGGGTCTAGGAGCTCTGTGGACCCACACTTCCTCCCACCAGCAGCCAGGTTACTCCTCCACTGGTCTTGCTTTGAGTGAAAAGTGTGGCTGTTACACAGATGGCTGATGCACGTAGATGGGAATGTTGATTTACGTAAAGAACCAGATCTGATTTGCACTTTGTTTTTATCATCTTGACCATTGTAATTAGATGGGAATGTGTTGGTCACACAGTCCTGAATGTGTATTTTGGTGACTCCTGGATCTGAATTCAGAGAGCCCCTCAAAGGCTTTGCCCAAGCCTAGTACTCGGTGTCTACTTGCCTAGGCCCAGGTTCTGGGCCATAAACAGGAGAAAAAAGCCCTCTCTGAAGATGGCATATTTTAAGTTGCAGACCTGTGCCATCCAGTTCAGTAGCTGCTAACTACATGTGGTTATTTGAATTTAAGGGAATTGAATAAGAAATATGGTTCCACTGCCACACCTGTAACAGGTCACGTGCTTCACAGCCACTTGGGGGATGATGGCTCCCACGTCAGCTAGTACAGTAGGAGGACGATCTCATCACTGCAAAAAGTCCTGTTGGACAGCGTGCCCTAGGCACTGTGCAAATGCTAGGCGCCACTGTGACCTCCATCCACCGTAGCAAGAGTGGAGGGTAGGGGGTGGCGTGGGGTGAGAGCCAGGCCTCTAGGCTGGCAGTGCTGCTGAGTTCCTTTCTCGGCACATCAGACCTGGAATTAGATTTGCTGTGTCAGAACAGTGACTGCATGAGGACATATCCCAAACAGGGAGGAAACGCCTTCTTGGACCTGAGTCACTTGCCCCTAGGGGTCTCAGAGTGGCCCCACCCAGCCTTGGGAATTGTCAACAGTGGGAAGTCAAATAAAAGAACGTGAAGAGTAGAAGACAGAAAAAAATAAGAAACAAATCAAAAGGAAAAATAGAAAAAGAAAAAAAAAACATAGTAGAAGAAAAGAAGATGACCGTGGGAGAAAGGAAAGGGAAGGGAAGGATGGAGGAGGTGGCTGTGACCAGCCGGGCCCTGTGGCTCCTGGCTCGCCAGCGCTGTTGGCTCTGATTGTGGGGCGTGTGTCTTTATGTCTCCCTGGTGGGGCATTGCCCCCTCCTCCTCATGCCTTGGGCACAGCTGGTTATGTCAGCCCTACCCAGCTCCTTCCTGACTTCTGTGTACCTCTGTGTAAAGACTGATGGAGGTTGAATCTGCTGCTTCAGATAGAGAACTGTAGTCTCTTGTACTCACTTAGAAAAGAGCCTTCTCTTTCTTCCTCTTTTTTTTAAGGCAGTTGAAACATTATGCTTTAAAGAGTCAAGGTTAACTGAAGTGTGTGCTATTTTGCTCCACAGCTGACGACGCTGAGAGGAGCAATTTTGGAAGATGCCATACCCTCTACCGCCAGGCATGGGACTGCACGTGGGCTCCCGCTCAAAGAAGTTCTGGAATACGTCATTCCTGAGCTCAGCATCCAGTGCCTGAGGCAAGCCTCCAGCTCACCCAAGGTCTCAGAGCAACTGCTCAAGCTCGATGAGCAAGGGGTGTGTATCGTGACTGAGACTGAAGTGTGTGACGCTTGGTGTCCATGGTCCTGAATGTTTCAGAGTATTCCCATCCATCTCCCTTTTAAGATTATTTATTTTTAACGTCTTAAAGTGTTTTCTCTCCAGTTTTTCCCAAATGTGCCTCTATTCCTAGTTAAGATGCATTACTAACATTACTATTATTAAGTAATGCATCTCCTGCCGAGTTGTGACTTGCACTGTTTGTTTAAAAGATGATTGTGTACTTGTTTTATTTTTAAATTACTTATCTTTGGCTGTGTTGGGTCTTTGTTGCTGCCCAGGTTTTCTATTGCTGTGGCCAGCAGGGACTGCTCTCTGGTTGTGTGATGACTTCTCATTTGGTGGCTTCTCTTGGGCTTCCCTGGTGGGTCAGAGGTTAAAGCATCTGCCTGGAATGCGGGAGACCTGGGTTCAATCCCTGGGTCGGGAAGATCCCCTGGAGAAGGAAATGGCAACCCACTCCAGTACTCTTGCCTAGAGAATCCCATGGAGGGAGGAGCCTGGTAGGCTGTAGTCCATGGGGTCACTAAGAGTCAGACACGACTGAGCGACTTCACTTCACTTGTTGCATACAGAGCACAGGCTGTAGGCACAACGGCTTCAGGAGTTAACGTATGTGGGCTCAGTAGCTGTGGCTTGCAAGCTCTGGAGCTCAGGCTCAGTAGTTTTGGCTCAAAGGCTTAGTGTTCTGCAACACGTGGACTCTTAGTTCCCAGACTAGGGACTGAACCCCTGTCCTCTGCATTGGTAGGTGGATTCTTAATTGCTAGACCACCAGGGAAGTCTGTAACGTGCATTATTTTTATCAAGGTCTGGTGTGTCCCAGGCAGCAGGAGGAGATCTGATTCCTGACTGTTAGAGATCACTGATGTCCTTTCCCCAGGGTTTTTGCAGTTGCTGTTGTTGTTTTTAAATTTATTTATTTCATTTATTTATTTATTTGGCTATGCCTGGTCTTAGTTGCAGAATGTGGGTCTGTGATGTGGCATGTGGGATCTAGCTCCCTGACCAGGGATCAAACCTAGGTCCTCTGTGTTGAGAGCATGGAGTCTTAGCTGCTGGGCCACCAGGGAAGTCCGTCCCCTGGGTTTAAAGAACTCACATTGGACCTTCCTGAACTAACATTTATTGTTGTTTACTTTGTGCAAAGCATCAGGTTTATGGATGGCAGTGAACAGCATGCATCAGGAGAATCGAGAAGCTAAGACCTGGTCCTTACTCTTGGGGAGATAACTATGACAGAGCACAGAGGCCTTTGCAAGGCAGAATGTGGCCATGGTGGGTTTGCAGAGGCAGAAGTGCAGTGTGTTCTGGGGAAAGAGGACGTAACCTCTGAAGTAGGTGGCATTGTGACTGGGCCTTTAGATTTGAGTAGAATTCCAACAAGGAAATATGAGTACTTAGCTCTTTTAGAAACATGACTCTTTTCTTTTTAAGGAAAGGGCACATGCAGGGAAGTTGAGAGTTAACATGACGACAATAAGCATAGAAGGGTGAATGCTGGGCTGAGGCTTGTGCACTTGATATGAGAGGCAGCAGGAAGCATTGAAGGTTTTCTAGTGGGACATGACATGCTGGTAGTTGTGCTTTGGGAAGATTATTCTGGTAGAAGGGAATTGGACAGACAGGTGAAGGTAGAGCTTCATGGTGGCCTGGAGCTCAATTATGTGATTATTGATATCATCCAGGAGAGAATGATGGACAGGATGTAGATGCTGGCCCAGAAGATGGAAAGAGGTCTTTTAACTTCAGATGCAAGATAATTTGTAGGCAAAACTGAGAAGTAGGTGCCTCTCCCAAAACTGAGAGGTAGGTATCCAATTTGTTTTAAATGAGTGGATTTGTGTTTAAGTCCCTCACGGCTTAAACAGTTAAGAATCTGCCTGGAATGCCAGAGACCTGGGTCAGGAAGATCCCCTGGAAAAGGATATGGCAACCCACTCCAGTGTCCTTGCCTGGAGAATCCCATGAACTGAGGAGCCTGGCAGGCTACAGTCCATGGGGTTGCAAAGAGCTGGATACAGCGAAACAACTGGCACTTTTCACTTTTCTTTCACCTGGTTTAAACAAAAGAAAAAGACAATTGTGATGTCGTTCTAGAATTTTCCAAGGAAAATATTCTGGCACATTTTGGAGGAAGTTGTGGTATTTCCTGGTTGACCCAGTAACACTCATTGTGTTGTATTGGTGGAGTGTTTGATACTTGGACGGCTGGAATTCTAAAAGAGATGAAGTTGTAATTGTTCTAGCAAATTAGCACTGCATTCTCAGCCAGAGGAAGCAGACACCATGATATCAGAATGGATAATCCTGAGATCCGCCTTTCTCAACATTGAGGCCTGACATATTCAGACCAACAACCAAACCTGAGTAGCTGACTTCTAAAATTGCACGGGAGCGTTCACCATGGTTATCGCTAGTAAAGTGTGTGGTATGTGATGGCCATGAGGCAGCTGAGAAAATCCTGTTGTCATGGAGGGGCAGAGCAGGTGTGTTGCTGCTGCTCTGGGGACTCAGGGTTCAGGTGGGCTTGGTGTGAATCATTTGTCACTGAGCCAGGCTTGGGGCAGCTTGCCTGCACAGAGTCAAGCCAGGTTGTGGTGAAGGTGAGTACAGTGTTTATTTTAAGGAAACCAGTGCTTCCTATCATTCCAATTATATGTTTCCAGTGCTTTTTCTTTTGAGATTATATTTATTTGACTCTGCTATACTTTATTAATAGTGTACAATATGATGTCTTGACTTCCCACAACTCTTAATGATATCTAAAGATATCTTAGTGGTATCTTATCTCATATTCTAGTTTCTAAAGGGTCTTTAAAAGTTACACTCATTAGTTGGGTTGTTTGAGAGTTTCTTCCAGTTAGTGCTGTTTTTATCCACTTTCCTAATAGAAAAGCTGCCCAGGGAGGGAATGGTCCAATTTTATGTTACTATTCTTAAGGGTTTTTAATCTCAAAAAATTACTTACAAAGGATAGATTGTTGTTTTCTGCTTTCTTGGAGTTTGGAATCTATTCGTGGTTTGACACTGAGCTTATCTGCTCTGTACAAGAGATGTTGTAATAGTAAGAGGTACAGTAGGTCCCAGATCATTCATTCTATTCTTTACATTTGATAAGATGTGTTGAGCAGGAAGACTCCATGCCATGGAGAAAATAAAGAAAGTAATACTGAGCAGTACTTGACAGTTTTGTTACGTTATCTACATTCATCAACTTCTAAGATCCCATTTTTTTAAGACTATCCTAGTTTTTCTAACAAGTAAGTTCATAAGATTATATAAATTGACTTTTTAAAAAAAATTGGAGTATAGTTACAATGTTGTATTAGTTTCAGATGTACAGTAGAATGATTCACTTATACATATGTATTATCTATATATGAATATTCTTTTTACTGTAGATTATTATGGGATGTTGAGTAGAGCTCCCTGGCTATACAGTAGGTCATGTATATATATTCTTTTTACTGTAGATTATTATGGGATATGGAGTAGAGCTCCCTGGCTATACAGTAGGTCCTGTATATATATTCTTTTTACTGTAGATTATTATGGGATATTGAGTAGAGCTCCCTGGCTATACAGTAGGTCCTTGTTGTTTATCTTTTTTATCTAGTGTGTATGTGTGAAATCACTTCAGTTGTGTCCAACTCTTGGTGATGCTATGGACTACTCCAGGCTTCTTTGTCCCTGGGATTCTCCAGGCAAGAATACTGGAGTGGGTCGCCCTCCCCCAGGGTATCTTCCTGACCCAGAGATTGAACTCACGTGTCTTATGTCTCCTACATTGGCAGGTGGATTCTTTACCACTTTTGCCATCTGAGAAGACCATATATAGTAGTGTGTTATGTTAATGCAAAAGTCTTAATTTGTACCTCCCCACTAGGTTGACTTTGTAAAAAAAATAATTCAGGTTGGTTATGACAGCTTACTGACTTAGAATATTATGGCATCTTTGGATTCGTTTGTTCTTAAGCCAACTGCCCCTCCAGATATATGTTCACTCATGTACCAGGTTTGCTTGAAAGGAAATCAAAGAGGTCTGAACACATGAGACTACACACTTAGAACAGGTGGTTGAGTTTAGAAAGTGCAGTGGCAGGACTTTCCTGCATACTTGAATTTATTTTCAAGGCTGTTCTGAGACTTTGTCTTTTGCTAACTTCCTTTAAATTAAATTTTCCTGTCAATTATTACAGAGTTTCTGGCCTTGGGTATAGAGTGTGCAGTCTTGATCCATTCTCGGGGGGCTGGGGATCGTCTGCCTGTCTATGCAGGGTCTGTATGTTCAGCCCTGGACACAGAAGCAGTATAGAGTTTTGACAAGTGGGTGTTTTTAGTTTTTGACTGTGGTGATGCCCGAGGTTCCTAGTTCCCTGAAGTTCCTGCCAGGACTGTGAGCCTGGTGCAGTTAGCATCAGAACAGTTAAGGAGGGTCAGTGGGAGTGAAGGTGCGGTTAAAGGTGACCTCAGGTGTAGGTGTAGAGGCCTTAGAGACGAAGCTTGTTCCAAGAGAATTGGGGTTTTAGTTCATGGAGAGCTGGGGTCTGTCCTCCCCTTGGAATCATGCCAGCTTTCTGATAAACCTTGGGTGGGAGGGGTCAGCCTCGGTATATTGCATTGCTGTTGATTTCACAAGGTTTCTAAGAGACCAAGAGCTCTGTCTTCCTCCACACAGCGTCCCATCTGTTCTTTTATTGGACTTGCACTACACTGGCCACTGGCTAATTCTCAGTCACTGGAGATGGTTCTATCTCCCAAGTCCCATCTCATGTCCTCTCCCACTGGCACACAGGTCACAGAGGCCAAGCTCGTGAGTGTGTGTGGTGGAGGGGGGCAGGCCCAAGTGATGTGTGTGTGTGTGTGTGTATGTGTAAGAGGGCATCTCCACTGGAGCAGAGTTCTGGGGGCTGGGAAGGACACCTGGAGGCTTTGAAGTCTCTCCTAGCCACATCCATGGGCCCAGGGCTTCTTGGATGAAAGGTGAATCCTCTTCCTAGTTGGGATGTAGATGTACTCGTTTGTCCGGAAGCTGGAAGAAAGGATATATGCTCAAATAACCCTGCACTCAGCACAGAAGCCCCAAGAGGGTTTTAGTTATCTGGGTATTTGGCTTCTGCTTGGGCTTGGGCTCAGCGGGTAAAGCATCTGCCTGCAATGCGGGAGACCTGGGTTCGATCCCTGGGTTGGGAAGATCCCCTGGAGAAGGGAATGGCTACCCACTCCACTCCAGTATTCTGGCCTGGAGAATTCCATGAATTGTATAGTCCATGGGGTCACAAACAATCAGACAAAACTCAGCGACTTTCACTATTAACTATTCTTGAGTCACAAAAGCATCATGTCCACAGGGTAGAGACTGGAGAGAAACTACGTGTGTCCAGAGAGGGCCTTGCTTCAGCCACTGGGGCCACCCCAGCCCCCAACCCTGGGGCCAGAGATGGCTTTGCCCCAGGCCTGCTCCCCAGAGGTTGCTGCTGGGGATGGTGGGGCACCCTGGGACAAGCCACAGGTGTGGGAGGGCACAGAGAAGGCAGGGTGGTGCTGGAGGAGGTGACAGGGCTCCAGGGGAGTAGCAAGCAGGGTGGGGAGCAGCCCTGGGCCAGTGAGCTCCTAGGATGCAGCTGATGGTGCAGCCAGCCCTGCTGGGTGCAGAGGAGATAGGGGTGCGGGAATGTGTGGTCCTAGGGATGCTGGTTATGTGTGCTTGCTAATCACTCCACAGAATTTCAGGGGGACTCGCTGTAAGGCTGGGGCCAGACAGCTGGAGAGGGCAGAAGAGAGCATCACAGCTCGGAGGAGGTGGAGAGTCATCCAGGGGTCACGCTAGAGAACTAACCCAGATTCTGACGGTCACCAATGTCATCACATCGGCGGTGACACTTGTCAATCCCAAGTGTTTCCTAAAGCACTTTAAGGTCCTGCGTGTCTTCCGAATCACTCAGAACAATGAGTGTTTATAGTGGAATAGTACGAGGCATTTGCCTTATACTTTTTTTTTTTAAGATGATGGTCCCTTTGCAATAAATGTGGTGTCTCATTTGTTTCGTTACTTGATCAGAAACGTTTATTCCTCAGTCCCTGGGTGCATGGAAGTTTTTTTTGTCTTGATGTTACTAAAGACCTAGGAAGTAAATGTTAGTCGCTCAGTCATGTCTGACTGTCTGCCAGGCTCCTCTGTCTGTGGGATTCTCTAGACGAGGGTACTGGAGTGGAGAGCCATCCCTCCTCCTGGGGGTCTTCCCAACCCAGGGATTGAACCCGCATCTCCTGCATTGCAGGTGGATTCTTCACTGTCTGAGCTACCAGGGAATCAGCACAGTTCATAATGCTAACAGCTTAAACCCAGCATCTCACAGGCCCACACTCGGAGCCTGGAACCGTGTCCTCACAGTGTGATTTAGATGATTTGGGCAGACAGGAACATCAGGCCTCTGTGCTGTCTCCCCCTCCCTCCCCTGAGCCCGGTGGCACACGGTCAGATGGTGAACAGGGAGTCATCGCCTTGGTTCCTCCCCTCCTGCATAGCTCTCAGTCAGGGCACAGCATGTGTACTGGTGCCCTGCTGCCTGCCCAGCTCTGAGCTTCCACAGCACCTCCACAGAGATGCATAGCAGATGGATCTCTCCCCTTCTTGGATTGTAAGTGTCATAGGTCACTCAGATGAGACTGCTGTCATCACTGTGCTACTCGAGAGAAATTAGTACCATTTTGCCTTATTTTACTGATACAGTCAGCTCTGAGTTTTGATTAAAGGCTCTGGTTTACAGTTTGATAATAAAAGTGAACAGTGTTATGGACAGATGCCTTTAGGGAATTGGGGAGGGCTGATAATCTGTCAGTCTTTGAGGCTCAGATTGCTGCTAGTAGGATAAAGTGCCCTGCTTTTGTGTTTGATGGGTAGTTCCTCTTTAGGGAAAATAAAAAAGCTGTAAAGGTGGGTCCCATGTCTCCCCTGCCTTAGGAGGAAGTAGTGTGGTACCTTCCATCATGGCATGGATGGACAGAGAGACAGAATTATAGCAGGAACCCTTCAGTTGCTATTAAAGTTCTTTATGGTCTGTTGTATATTTAGCATATGTTTTCAAGATAGTCAAAAATGTAGAAATGACTGTAATGGCTCAGCCAGAGTTACTTTTATGGAAATAAGACATTATTCTATCCATATGCATGGATCACAATTTTCAGTGGGAATCTTTCCTCCCCAGACCTTAATTTGAGTTGTTTTTTCCATTGCAGTCTTTATATTTCCATGAATGTTCAAATAATGACAACAAAAAAGCATTAAGAACCAGAGAGGGAAAACTTCTGAAAATATACAGCTTTTTTTTTCTTTCTAACTTCGAAGATATGCTGTTTACTATACAGAGGGTATAAGATGTTTCCACAGCTCTATTTTTAAATAAATGTTTGAACCTAGCTGTCTGTTCTGGAAACCTGCAAACTCCCATGTAGGCAAGGCCATTCGCTGTATTTCTTAGGTTGTCTGACATTTCTCCAGCTGTTATTTTCAGGTCTCTGGGTTTATTATGAATTTGTAAGGTTTTGCAGAATGACAGTTGATTACTTTTTTTAGCTTCTGGAAATTGTCCTGGCATGCTTTCCTGTGAACAGAATTCTCAGCTTCTATCATTTTAATTTTACTGAAGCTAGCTTGTGTGATGCTTTTTAATTTTTTTAATTTATTTTATGTTTTATATTGGAGTATGGGATTCCCTGGTGGCTCAGATGGTAAAGAATCTGCCCGCGATGCGCGAGACCCAGGTTCATTCCATGGGTCAGGAAGGTCCCCTGGAATAGGGAATAGTACCTGCTCTACTATTCTTGCCTGAAAAATCCCATGGACAGAGGAGCCTGGCGGGCTGCAGTTCATGGAGTCACAAAGTGTCGGACATGACTGAGCAACTAACCGCATAGTTGATTTACGATATTGTGTTAGTTTCAGGTGTACTCGTCTGATACTTTTTGCCAAGTAATTTACCTTTCTCCCCCGTTTCAGCTGAGCTTTCAGCACAAGATCGGGATTCTGTACTGCAAAGCTGGCCAGAGTACTGAAGAGGAAATGTATAACAACGAGACGGCAGGTCCAGCTTTTGAAGAATTCCTTGATCTGCTGGGCCAGAGAGTGCGGCTGAAAGGATTTAGTAAATATCGAGCTCAGCTGGACAATAAAAGTAAGCTTCAGACTTGAGTGTCTGCACAAATTTAATTCCTCAAAGGTAGGCACACCGCAGACAGATCTAAGTGAGTGGTCCTGTGCCCTCCTGTTCCTGACCCCAGCAGCGGCTGAGCCAGCTTATTGGGGATGGAGTTGCGATTTCCTCAGATGAGCAGGGGCCTTCCCTGGTAGCTCAGGTGGTAAAGTATCCATCTGCAATGCAGGAGACCTGGGTTCAATCCCTGGGTCGGGAAAATCTCCTTGAGAAGAGAATGGCAACCCACTCCAGTATTCTTGCCTGGAGAATTCCATGGACAGAGGAGCCGGGTGGGCTACAGTTCACGGGGTCCCAAAGTTGGACACAACTGAGCAACTAAGCACACCCATGCACTCAGATGAGCAAGGAAAGCACATTTCTCAAGGGCATTGTGTCTGACATAATCTCAAAAAGTCAATTCTTCCTTTGTAACAAGAGCAGAGATGCCCCAGTATTCTGTAAAGAGTCTTGTAGTATGTTCTTTTTTCTTTTCGCCTCACCTCTGTGTTCCACCCTGTCCACTGCAGCTTGACCAAACCTTGCATTCATCTCTGAAATGTCTAAATATTTCCACGTCCACGCAGGCCATGCTTGCAGCCTTATCTTGCCCATAGCCTTTCTCATGGTATTACCTGGGGAGCTGAAGCTCTGATTAAAAAGCTGACACATCCTGTTTTCCAAGGACCATAGTCAGATTCTCTCAAGTGGGGCACCCATGGGTTCCCTCCTATGTGTGAATTTGTCTTCTCTCTCCATTTCGATAATCCTGTTCCTTATGGTCCTCATTAACTCTAAATATTCAACCTTTGTTTTCTGTGTTGTTACTTAGTTGCTCTCAACACACCTGAAAATACCACGTAGGGTAATTTTGTGTATTTGGGGAGATTCTTCCTATTGTCAAGCAGTGATTTGCTTGCCCTTTTACTGAAGAGTGGGTAAAAGGTGGATCTGTGAGGGCATCCAGCCCTCTAGGAGGGGTCAGTGGGAACCTGTCCTGGGGGAGCATCAGCCAGGATTGGAGCCAAGGCCCTGTGGCCCCAGGTCTCACCTTGTGACCATCAGTGACACTTGCCTACAACAAAGCCGTGCCACTTTTTTTTTTCTTTAATTAAAAAAAGTTACCTGGAAGATAATTGCTTTACAACGTTGTGTTGGTTTCTGTCATGCAACAGTGTGAATCAGCCATAAGTATCCATATGTTGAGCCTCCCCCTGCTTGAGCCCCCTCCCATCCCACCTTTCTGGGTCATCACAGAGGACAGGGTTGAGTTCCCTGTGATGTTCAAGGCTTCCCGGCAGCTGTCTGTCCACACGTGTGCTCTGCTGCCTCAGTCGTATCTGACTCATTTGTGACCCTAAGATAATTGCTTTACAACGTTGTGTTGGTTTCTGTCATGCAACAGTGTGAATCAGCCATAAGTATCCATATGTTGAGCCTCCCCCTGCTTGAGCCCCCTCCCATCCCACCTTTCTGGGTCATCACAGAGGACAGGGTTGAGTTCCCTGTGATGTTCAAGGCTTCCCGGCAGCTGTCTGTCCACACGTGTGCTCTGCTGCCTCAGTCATATCTGACTCATTTGTGACCCCATGGACTGTAGCCCACCAGGCTCCTCTGCCCACAGGATTCTCCAGGCAAGAATACTGGAGTGGGTTGCTATTTCCTTCTCCAGGGATCTTCCTGACCCAGGGATTGAACCTGAGTTTCCTGCTTGGCAGGCAGATTCTTTACCACACGTAATTGTGTATGTATGACAATGCTACTTTATCAGTTCCTCCTCCCCTCTTCTCTCACTGTGTCAGCAAGTCCATTTTCTATGTCTCCATTCCTTCCCGCAAATAGATTCACCAGTACTATTCTTCTGGATTCCATTTATACGTGATTTTATGCAATATTTGTTTTTCTGTGTTTGAAAGTGACACTTAGAGGATAGATCACAATATCTGGAGAAAAGTTGGCTCAAGTACAAGGCCCTGTGTGTCATGTCAAGGTTGGAGCTTGACTATTAAGTTGAATGTGCATTGCTCATGCCTCAGAAATGTAAAGGTTAGAAAATAATATATGGTACCTATTGTGAGTGTCCACTTCTTTTAAGAAAAATCATTGAGGCCTTTTCTGAATTTTCTTTCTTTTTTCTCTGCCAAGCTCCCCTTACCTACAGACTCCCATACAACCGCTCAGCATGCTGCCCTTAGGGATGCCTTCCTGAAGAATGAGCTCATTGTTCATGGGCTCACTGCTGCTCTGCATATCTGCTGTGCTTCTGCTGTGGGAGGGATGAGGGGACATTTTTAAAGCTCCTGATGTATACATTCTATAAAACTACAGTGTAGATAGTGCAAATACTTTTTTTCCCCTATGTACAGAATTGACATCAGCTTTGAGTTTTTATGACCTAGGAGATATCTTTAATACATTACAGATGTCATGCTAATCATATTATCTCAAGGAAATAAGAGCAAAATTTTGACATGTTGATTCATATTTTTATGAGCAAGGTGTTCTATGAGAGACAAAGAAATCATGACACGTCTTCCTTTAGAGGAACTTTCTGACAGTTGTGTTTCATAGAATGGTCGGATGAAAGTTACGCCTTTTGTGCAGTGGGCAAGAAAATCTTAAGTTCAGGAGAATCGTGTTTAATTTTTTAATGTTTATTTATTTATTTTTGTCTGCACTGAGTCTTAGTTGTTGCATGTGGGGTTGGCATATGGGCATCTCTAGTTGTTGCCAGTGGGCTTAGTTGCCCAGAGGCATGTGAGATCTCAGTTCTCCAACCAGGGATTGAACTCACATCCCCTACATTGGAAGGTGGGTTCCTAACCACTAGTCCACCAGGGAAGTCCCCCACTGTTTAGTTTTAATTCTGCCTGCTGCAGGACCTTGGTAAGATCTGGGCCATATTTTATTCACAAAGAAAATTCAGAGTATTTGGGCTAGAGTATCTGAGATGTCCCCTCCAGCTTTAAAATGGGCCGTTTCTCTCTTAGGTACAGAATGACATGGGGTAGGCACAGAAGGGCCATGAGCCGCTAAGTTGCTTTGCTGAGCTGTAGAATACAGACCCCAGGCTGTGGCCACCTTTCTTTAGTTAGATGCAGAGATAGAACCAAAGACTATGACCATCTATGACCGAAGGCCATAGATGACCCTGTATCTCTCTTTAAGTAGAAATATTTGCAGCAAACCCCACCGAGCTTGTGAGTTTACCTTTTCCATTGCCATACTGATAGTTGAGATGAAAACTTTAAAAATGCTTAATTTCTGAAATTCATCCTTTAGTATGGGCTTGGGATAGACAAGCTATGACCACATTGTTTTAAAGTGTTTCTCCCCCTTCCCCTCAGAATTGCACTGTTCTTTTTTCATTGCAATTTCCTGAATCTGAAGCCCACTGACCAGACTCTTACGCATCTGTCAGCATTTCTCTTACTGAATTTTAAACATCGGAGTGAGTCTTGTGAGGGGAGCCCTGAATCTGCAGGGTTAGTTCATCCTCTGACCCTCACTGTTATTTCTTCATAGAAAGGACAGTCATTGTTCCTTCATGACCAGCCTGTTCACTTCCAAAGCTGCCTTTAGTGTCAAGATCCTAAGAGAAGACAGTTGAAATGGAGGGTTACTCCCCAAAAAGTCCTATGAAAAAATAACAAATATGCATGTAATGAATAGTTAAAAGAGAAAATGTCTTTATTTGGGGCTAGATAGTATACAGCTTATTAGATGAATATACTCTGACCATCTGCAAGTTGATCTACCAATATCCATAGATAAACATTCTATATACTCCCCTTACTCATGAAATTGCCTTCTGTGACTACATTTTCAGTGCAAAACTATGTATTTTTTTTCTAAAGTATTTTCAGGACTATTTCTGAATTGGATATAAGTGCTGGAAATAAAAAAATATTACATGATTGATTTAGAAAGAAAATAATAAATGCTCATGAAGATTAAGTGTTTTAATGTTTTTAAAGTAAAACGTTTTAAATTTCAGATTAAAAAAAAAAAAGAGTTAGCCCTAGTTAACTATTTAGAGTTTTCCCAATAAACCCAATGGAATAAACTTCATTTTAAATAATATTGAATGGCATTGATCCTTGTTCTTTAACAGGTGGAAAAATAGATATAGATCAAGGATTGAGAAAGACGGTAGGAATTGTTTACTTCTTAATTTCTGTTTATCTTTATCCGTATGCAAGGTGGTTCAAAACCCCTTCCTAAAATCATTACTTAGATATTTCAAGTCACCATGTTGGCTTGGTGTCTGCAGTTCTCAGTGAGGTAATCTGTTGATGATACAGATGGGTCTTGAATTTGCAAGGAATCGTTCTGCTTTTGAAAAGATGAATAGCTGTATGATTAACAGGGTTTCAGATGTCATCGTTTTTTAACATGTGTCAGTGCATAATATACAGTAAGAGATCTCATTCATTCTCCTTGGTCTTAATCATATGACTGCATCGTCACATTGCCTTTTGAAAAGAAAATTAGTTCCATGATTCAGGAAAGAAATCCTTAATATCTTTTGTCCACATTTCCATACGAAGTCAATCCTGTTTCATTTTTCTGAGCTCTGGAGGGTCAAGTGCCCAGGAATAACTAAGAATTAACTGTAAACACACACACACACACGTGCAATATGGAGCAAAGACAGCTTCTGACTAGCTCAGCCCCATCTAATCATTACACCCAGACCTGCACCAGACCATACCACCTCCTCTTCTCTTCACCTGTACCCCTCGTGGCTGAAGCATCTCTCCCATGTGGGTCATCAGCCCTGGGAAGGCAAGAATGCAAAAGAGAAGAGAGGGGAAACCATGTGTTCAGTAGAAAGTACATGTGAGAGCAAATGAAGAAAACCCAGGCGGCTGCCACGGGCTGGAAAGTGGAAGGAAAGTGCCTGGTGTGAGAGCAGCGGGGCACCGCCAAGACACTGCTCCTTTATAGTTGGGCCGTCTGTTCCTTTCAATTGAATTGCCTTTTGTGATAATGACCTTCTAAGTGTTGAATTGCTAATCTGCAGTGGCCTGACTTGTTCTTGTAATTAATCTTTGTTTTCAGCTGATTCTACAGGAACGCACTCCCTGTACACGACGTACAAAGACTACGAGCTCATGTTCCACGTGTGCACCATGCTCCCCCACACGCCGAACAACAGGCAGCAGGTACAGCCTCCCCACTACTTCCACAGCACGTGCCAAGCCAAGGGCAGCTCTTTGATGGTATTAGTGTATTCAGAGTTTGCAAAGAATTGCTAGGGTTTTGTTTTTTTTTTTTTTCCTTAAATGACATTAATAATCTTTGACTCTTGTCATTGGGAAGCATTTTAGTTTTAAAGTGATTATTACTGCACAAGTTTCATTGCACTTTTTTCTTGCAAAACTTAAATACTCTACCACACTCACCTGAATTACTTGCCAAGCAAAACCTTAATGGGAACCAGTGTCAACCGTGTTAATTACAAGTCACAAAAAAAGTCTACAGATGTAACCTGAACTTTGATTTCTGCATGTGGGTAGAAAAGCTACTGTAAGAAAGTATGTTATAACTCACCTGTGGCATTCTTTAATTTTAGGAGTTTGATTGTTTTTGGGGGAAAACTCAGAGTTAAAGCAAAGTTTGTTTTCATGTTTAAGAAAACTTTGTTTTCCTGATGTCACTTAACTGTACTCCTTTGCTCTAAATTAAAGCACCAAAGACTGCATAGTCATTGTTCAGTAAGTATTTGTCAAATGAATGAAACTTAATTGTTGCAGAGAACTGGCCTTTCTTTTTTATGTGTTTTCTGAGTGCTCGTGAAATTCCATGAAGGTAGTAAAAGGATGCTTCTTTCTGAAGAGGCTACTTGTCCTGTCCCAGGTGGCAAGAACCACCTTAGATCTCACAGCCAGGAAGAGAAGGAGGCCCCCGGCCCCCAGCCTTGTTTGTCCCATTCGAGGCTGCAGCTCCTCTGTTATTCATCTTCTTGTAGTAATTGCTAAGTGGGTTTTTCCTTCCTAATACTTCCTAACACCTCAGCCCCTTGTCCATCTTGTATATTCTACAGGGTTTCCTAGTAATCTGAGCTCTGCCCACTACCTTCAGAGGATCTATCTTTTGATCACATGTCTGTATGTTTTTTATGACATGGAGATACAATCCCTAGGCCACGTGTATGAATTTGTATACATATATTGTAAACTAAGGGATCTCCAGCTCTTAAAACATTTATTTGGAATAATGTCGTGTGGACTTCACACACACACACGTGCAATATGGAGCAAAGACAGCTTCTGACTAGCTCAGCCCCATCTAATCATTACACCCAGACCTGCACCAGACCATACCACCTCCTCTTCTCTTCACCTGTACCCCTCGTGGCTGAAGCATCTCTCCCATGTGGGTCATCAGCCCTGGGAAGGCAAGAATGCAAAAGAGAAGAGAGGGGAAACCATGTGTTCAGTAGAAAGTACATGTGAGAGCAAATGAAGAAAACCCAGGCGGCTGCCACGGGCTGGAAAGTGGAAGGAAAGTGCCTGGTGTGAGAGCAGCGGGGCACCGCCAAGACACTGCTCCTTTATAGTTGGGCCGTCTGTTCCTTTCAATTGAATTGCCTTTTGTGATAATGACCTTCTAAGTGTTGAATTGCTAATCTGCAGTGGCCTGACTTGTTCTTGTAATTAATCTTTGTTTTCAGCTGATTCTACAGGAACGCACTCCCTGTACACGACGTACAAAGACTACGAGCTCATGTTCCACGTGTGCACCATGCTCCCCCACACGCCGAACAACAGGCAGCAGGTACAGCCTCCCCACTACTTCCACAGCACGTGCCAAGCCAAGGGCAGCTCTTTGATGGTATTAGTGTATTCAGAGTTTGCAAAGAATTGCTAGGGTTTTGTTTTTTTTTTTTTTCCTTAAATGACATTAATAATCTTTGACTCTTGTCATTGGGAAGCATTTTAGTTTTAAAGTGATTATTACTGCACAAGTTTCATTGCACTTTTTTCTTGCAAAACTTAAATACTCTACCACACTCACCTGAATTACTTGCCAAGCAAAACCTTAATGGGAACCAGTGTCAACCGTGTTAATTACAAGTCACAAAAAAAGTCTACAGATGTAACCTGAACTTTGATTTCTGCATGTGGGTAGAAAAGCTACTGTAAGAAAGTATGTTATAACTCACCTGTGGCATTCTTTAATTTTAGGAGTTTGATTGTTTTGGGGGGAAAACTCAGAGTTAAAGCAAAGTTTGTTTTCATGTTTAAGAAAACTTTGTTTTCCTGATGTCACTTAACTGTACTCCTTTGCTCTAAATTAAAGCACCAAAGACTGCATAGTCATTGTTCAGTAAGTATTTGTCAAATGAATGAAACTTAATTGTTGCAGAGAACTGGCCTTTCTTTTTTATGTGTTTTCTGAGTGCTCGTGAAATTCCATGAAGGTAGTAAAAGGATGCTTCTTTCTGAAGAGGCTACTTGTCCTGTCCCAGGTGGCAAGAACCACCTTAGATCTCACAGCCAGGAAGAGAAGGAGGCCCCCGGCCCCCAGCCTTGTTTGTCCCATTCGAGGCTGCAGCTCCTCTGTTATTCATCTTCTTGTAGTAATTGCTAAGTGGGTTTTTCCTTCCTAATACTTCCTAACACCTCAGCCCCTTGTCCATCTTGTATATTCTACAGGGTTTCCTAGTAATCTGAGCTCTGCCCACTACCTTCAGAGGATCTATCTTTTGATCACATGTCTGTATGTTTTTTATGACATGGAGATACAATCCCTAGGCCACGTGTATGAATTTGTATACATATATTGTAAACTAAGGGATCTCCAGCTCTTAAAACATTTATTTGGAATAATGTCGTGTGGACTCACTAGATATTCAGTTCAATTCAGTTCAATTCAGTCACTCAGTCGTGTCCGACTCTTTTTGAATTGCAGGACGCCAGGCCTCCCTGTCCATCACCAACTCCCAGAGTTCACTCAAACTCACGTCCATTGAGTTGGTGATGCCATCCAGCCATCTCATCCTCGGTCGTCCCCTTCTCCTCCTGCCCCCAATCCCTCCCAGCATCAGAGTCTTTTCCAATGAGTCAACTCTTCACATGAGGTGGCCAAAGTACTGGAGTTTCAGCTTTAGCATCATTCCTTCCAAAGAACACCCAGGGCTTATCTCCTTCAGAATGGACTGGTTGGATCTCCTTGTAGTCCATGGGACTCTTATTAAGAAGCTCAATTTAGACCATGCAGTTGTCCTGCAGACACTTACGAATCATCCAGTAATTAAATTCGGGGTGAGTTGCTGCTCAGAAATCTCACAGGGCTTAACTCAAACCCAGAGAACTTGTCAGCACATTAGTAGAAATATACTGAGTGCCTTTAGACCCCACTTATGGAGTGTTTGAACCCCAAGATCCTGCCAGCTCACCAGTTACCTAGTCACTTAAAAAATTATTTATTTACTTGGCTGTGTCAATTCCTGCTTACAGTACTCTTGACCTTCTGTTGCGGCACACTGGCTCTCTGATTGTGGCATGCAGGCTCAGCAGTTATGGCCTGTGGGCTTAGCCCCATTGCATGTGGGTTCTTACTTCCCGGATCAAGGACCCAGCCCCCATCCCTGTACTAATCATGGGACCACTGGAGAAGCCCCTGGTGGACTCCAAACTGACTCCATCCATTGTTTCTCAGGTGGCAGCCTCTGGAATTCCAAAGCTCATTTCACTTTGCTCTTATCAGAGCTCAATACTAGATTCCTCTACCCTATTTTTATTGAACTGTAATTAAAATGGTGGTCTTAAGAGTTCTTTATACCTGACTTTGTTTCACTTAAACTCTCCCTGAAAGGCCCTACACACAAAAATGTGTATAGAAGCACAGAGGATTGGGAGTGGGATGCATGAGTGCTTTCAGTTTCCCAAATGGGAGATTTTAAAAAAAAGTCCCTTGCACTGAGACAGTACATCACACACTGTGTATTGCTGAAAGACTTATTTGGTTCCATTTTCATTTTTCTTTTTTAACTTGAGTAAGAATCCATGGCATTGAATAAGTTATGCTGATAGATTATTGTTTAAAAAAAAACTTTTGCTTTTTTCAGTTGCTTTTATATATATGGAATATGTATGATCTTATATGTGGTTCATTGGGAAATTTACATATTCAACATAGGTAATCACGTAAAAAGGATGAGAATGTAGGGTGTGGGATAAAAATCACTGGACTTGCATTCTGAACATAACCGTGGCCAGTTACTTACCTTGTGGCCTTGGCAAAGATTCTTAGTCTCTCAAGAAATGTGATAATTATATAATGAGGATGGAGAAGGAAATGGCAACCCACTCCAGTACTCTTGCCTGGAGAATCCTTTGGACGCAGGAGCCTGGTGGGCTGCTGTCCGTAGAGTCAGACACGACTGACGCGACTTAGCTGCAGCAGCGGTGTATAATGAGGATGTGGCTAGGCAGCCAGTCGTGGGTGCTTAGAACCTTGTGCTGAGAAGGAAGGAGTCTACACCCAAGCTCAAACAGACAGGACACTGTATGTTTGCAGTACCTTCCAAAGGTTTGGACGTGAGGAGATTTGACACACGTGAGTATATCTGGACAAAATGATACATAACATCTTCCTCTTGGTGTTAGAATTCTGTGATTCTAGGGCTTTCTTTGAGGCTTCCTCCTTCTAGGTTGGTAAAAAACTTCAGCAGAAAAATATAGTCGTTAAGGGCAGAAATTCTAGAACCACGTTTCCTAACTACTATCTTTGTGACCTTAGGTCACAAAAAATTTTTTCTATGCTTTATTTTCCTTTATTGCTGAAGACAGAGACGTTTACCTCTTCTCTTTGCTGAGTACTGTATGCATACAGAGACATGCCTAGAATGCAGAGAGCAGTCAGTTACCATTTGTGGAATGAATTAATGAACGTTTCTCAGTTGATAGAATCGGAGGAGTTAATATGTATAAAGCACTTAAAATAGTGCCTGGCACAGAGTGTGCTCAATAACTTTGGGGGGTTATTACAATTTATAACTTATGAGATATAGAGGACAAGTATTTATATGACTTAATTTGCATTTCATCTTCCTGTTCCCAATCCTAAAGATTTATTATGAAAAGCTAAAGCCTGAATAGCTAAGAAAATAAGGGACTAATTTATCAACAATTTCAGAAAACTATTTTAACTTTGATACTTAATATTTTGATAATTGTGAGTTGTCATCAGAATATTCTGGTCATAGATCAGTGATAGCTCTGTGCAGTTTTGGAACATGGACTTTTCAGCTTTCTTGTGGGTTGTGCTGCTTTGCCAAGTCCTCACCCACCTACCCTATGCCCATGGATTGTGTTACTACCAAGGGCGTAAGTGTGTGAAATGACCATCTGGGCTCATGACTGCTCTTTGAGGCCACAGCTTAGCACAGTTAACTGTCTGTACGTGAGTTGTGCCTCTGACGTCAGCCTCATTAACACCATGGTATCTGTGACTATTTAACTTGTCCAGACACGTCCACATCACATAGAATTTCTTGTGTTTGTTCTTATAATAAATCCAGCTGAAAGCTTATTCCAAGATGTAGTAAAAAGTATTTAGAGAGTTCACCACAGTTGCAGAGGAGTTCAGTCTTTGGAGGGTCTGACTCTTACAAAGAAAACCTCGCCAGACCTGGGGAGTGATGAGGAAGCCCGTTCCTGAATGTTTTCCCTCTTCAGTGAAGTCCCACAGGTCTGTTTGGCAGGCAGTCCTCTTTTCCCAGCACTGTCTCCCCAGGTGCTTGTTCCCCTCCCATTTGTCCTGTAGACAAACCATAGTTAAGCTATCCTGGGATGTTACCAGTGGAAAGATCCCCACAGGTTAGCTCCAAACATCACTTTAGCAGAGAAACCTTTTTCTTCAAGCTAAGTTTATAAAACAGATAAAGGCAGCATGGCCCTGGCACAGAGTAAACCTCCTTTTTTTTTTTTTTTAATGCTTTCATGTTAGAACTGCTCTGTTTGGAAGGGTATCTGAGATCCATGGAGGTCCCTGAGGAAAAAGACCAAACCCCTGGGTTTCTGAGATTCCATCTGAAGAATCCTGGTCTTTTTCTAGGGATGGACTCGACATCTACAGAAGTAACAGTGAGAGAGCTTCTTAGGCTGGAACCCCTTCACCATTAACTTGGGCAAGTGGTCAGCCCCTGCCTTAAAAGGTCTGTGCACATACTTCTGAGTCCCTCATTGGTACTGCTGAGGAAGTGAAATCAAAATGTTAGATGCTCAGTCGTGTCCTGCTCTTTTGTTACCCCGTGGTCCGTAGCCCGCCAGGCTTCTCTGTCCATGGAATTCTCCAGGCAACAATGCTGAAATAAGTTGCCATTTCCTCCTCCAGGGATCTTCCCAACCCAGGGATCGAACCCAGGTCTCCAGCAGTGTAGGCAGATTTCTTTACTGTCTGAGCCACCTGGGAAACTGAGCCACCATTCAGCTTCATTAAGTTCTGCTACATTAAATTCTATACAGGCAGGTCCTGACTGCTCTTAGATTCACCTATAAATAGGCATCTAGACTATTTTGGAAGCATAAGGTACTTATTCAGCTTTTCATGATTAGCTTTATGCCCAGGCCAGAAAAAGAGATATATACGTCTACAGTAAGAATTACTGCTTTTTGAGTAGGCTGGCACTACTCATTTTCAGAAGAGAAATAGTTGTATCTTTATAATCCTTTCTTATCTTCACTTTGTTATTAAACAATTAAAAATCCACATTCATGGTTTGTTTCTCCATTTCCAAAATATTCAGCTTTGCTTAACTGGTTTGTACATTTGTTCTTGTTGTTGTTAAAATATTGTATGTAATATTTTTACGTTCGTTATATGGTGAATCACCAAATGCATCTTTGAGGTGGCGATTAAATTTGGTATCTTCTTGCTGATCTGAGATCAGAGTGGTTAATTGTGGTCACTTTTCTATGGGAGTGAAAAGGCAAGGTTTCCTTCTTTACGTATAGATCCTCTGTATTTATGTGGTAATGTGTGTGGGTTTTCCCTCTCTTTCTTATTACTCAGACTACTATTTCATGTTCACTTTTTCTATTTCATTATACAGGAAGCTCTATAGATGTCTCTTAAAAACAAAAGCGAAATTCTGACCACTGGTGTATGCTTTTCTGAGTATAGAGTATATGGGTGGGGGCAATGTGCTGTTTGCATGCACGTGTATTGTGTATGTTCTGTGTGCATTGTGCAAAATTAAGGGAGTCTCTGAAGGAGGAGAAGCTAGCCCTGCATGTAAAGAAGAGGCACTTCTAAAAAAAATATTTGGTGGCACTGGGTCTAAGTTGCAGCATGAGGAATCTTCACTTTCATTATAGCATGTAGGATCTCTAGTTGCAGCATGTGGGATCTCTAGTTGCAGCATGTGGGATCTAGTGTACGACGAGGGGGTGGAACTTCCCCACACCCGCAGCTCCACTAGAAATGCAGTCTTAGCCACTAGACTGCCAAGAAAGTCCCAAGGGCAGACACTTTCTAAGCAGAGTTAGCACACACAAGACGCCTATTGCAGCGACTAGCAACAGGCCGCTCTCTAGAAGGGGGTTGTGACCAGTCAGACTGTGGGAAGGATCAGGCCAGATCAGTCTTTATCAGCCCTGCTCATCCTGCCAGACTTTCTCATGACACCTGAAGGACTGAGATCCAGAATTTGTGAGGTTTTTTTTTTTTTTTTGAATGGGAATACATTTCATATTTTGCTCACTTCTACGCTCATCTCTTTGAATTTCAGAACTTGTAATCATTAAACAATGCAGTTTTCTCTTTGAAATCATGCTCATTTTCACCTGTTTGCTTTTTAAGACAAGAAACTCTCTCTGGGGATCTGCCTTCTCCAGTTTCAAGTTAAGCTTTCACATCACTGACGTTTAGAGGTGTTTTCTGAACCACATCTCACCTACTTTCACTTTCTTATGTATTTGTAGCCTCTTCTCCCCTTTCTTCCAAAATTAGGTATAACGTGTTTTGTTTTGCTTTGTTTTCCTATCTTGCTAGGTTTTTAAAAAAAGAATGTAACAAATGAACCTGTTTGCACAGAGGCTAGTAGATCTCACCAGGTTCAACTTTATGCCGTTTTTGATGTATACGAGACCGCCTGGGGATTGCTTGCTTTCACTTGCTTCTGGCTGTTGCACCAGGTTAAAACTGGACCTGTGAAACTCGGAAATTTGCTTAAGGAATTGAAATTTTAAACCCACATGTTGCTATTTCTGAAGCATCTGTATGCTTTTTCATCATGGAATTGGGTGAAGAATCATATTTTCACTTCCCTTGTCACAACAAGAGCTTATTCCTATCTCACAGCTTGAATTCAGTGTTGGGAATTTAGCAGAATTGACAATGTAAATCTAATATAATATTATTAACTCACTTTTTCAGTTGAAGACACTGAGTTGGCAGTCTTGGTGCCGAGCAAGTGTTAGGAGCTTCTTATGTCTAGAATGGCCTAGAAGATGTCATCATTCCTTAATTCCTGAAATAGTGCCAGGGACCTCTTAGTGACTAGCAACCTGCCTTCCTGTGTGGACCTCTGTGGTCTGTGTAGGCTGCCACGCCCTTTCCCTTCCACTTCTGGAGTCCATTCTACAAGAGATTCATTGACCAGTTACAAAAGGATATAACTAACTACAAAAGATAACCCTTACCTTTATATAAGAAGCCCAAGAATTACTTAGGTTACTTAATGTCCGGCAATGAGTAATGTTTCTGAGAACTTGCCAGATGTATTACTTTAGTCTCTGAAGAGACTCAGGTATCCTATTAATGGGCCAGGTGTTCATTTTCTTAGGCTATTCTCTACAAAGAGCTTGAGATGTTATTTTCCTCTTCTTAACGAATCCCCATGTTCCCCACCCCCACTTTTTCTACAAAATGCATTCTTTGATCATGGTTAAATTAGCCAGAATTTTAAAAATATTTCTAGCCCGTTTTACAAAGCAAAAGAATACATTTTTAGTGGTAACAAATCTGCCTACCTTTGCAGGAGATATAAGAGGTGAGGGTTCCATCCCTGGGTCGGGAAGATCCCCTGGAGGAGGACATGGCAACCTACTGCAGTATTCCTAGGAGAATCCTGTGGACAGAGGAGCCTGGTGGGCTACAGTCCATGGGGTCGTAAAGAGTCAGACACGACTCTAAGTGTCGGAGCACAGCCCATTTTACAAAGCAAAAGAATATGTTTAAAAAGACACAAAAGCAGATGGGCATGTTATCAAAATAAGTAGCCTTAAATTTTCCTTTAACTTGGGCTTTAAATATTGTGCTTCCCGAAGTGAAGTGTGGGATTGGACCCAACATCTTCCTTCACGAGGGAGAGAAATGGGTAGGAATAGCTACCTACACTTCACTGAGGAATGCGCCAGACCACCCTGCAAGATTGGCCAGAGGGTGGTCACTGGGGA
>SJYC01084868.1:0-27035 GCA_006408675.1 Madoqua kirkii
ACTCCTTTTCTTATTTGGAACCAGTCTGTTGTTCAATGTCCAGTTCTAACTGTTGCTTCATAGATCTATATATATATGTTCTATACAATAAGGGTCTCCTCTTTGATCCAGAAAATTTTCAGTTCAAGAAATATATAATAGTTTAGCAATTAACAATATGGACTTTGTATTATTAAAAAAGACATCCAAAGTATATATACATACCAATCTTTAAGTTACAAAGAAAGAGATCTGAAGAATGTATATCAATTATATATAAGCAATATTTATTTCTGATTAATTAGATCATGAAGGATGTTTTCCACTTAGTGATTTTCTATGCTATGAGCTTTTTGCAAGTTGTATTTATATGCTGAGTACATCAAGTGAAATGCCAGGATGGATGAAACACAAGCTGGAATCAAGATTACAGGGGAAAATATCAATAACCTCAGATATGCAGATGACACCATATTTATGGCAGAAAGCAAAGAGGAACTAAAGAACCTCTTGATGAAAGTGAAGGAGGAGAGTGAAAAAGTTGGCTTAAAGCTGAACATTCAGAAAACTAAGATCATGGCACCCAGTCCCATCACTTCATGGGAAATAGACAGGGAAACAATGGAAACAGTGACAGACTTTATTTTCTTGGGCTCCAAAATCACTGCAGATGGTGACTGCAGCCATTAAATTAAAAGATGCTTGCTCCGTGGGAGAAAATCTAAGGCCAACCAAGACAGCATATTGAAAAGCAGAGACATTACTTTGCTGACAAAGGTCCATTTAGTCAAAGTTATGGTTTTTCCAGTGGTCATGTATAGATGTGAGTTGGATCATTAAGAAAGCTAAGCACCAAAGAATTGATGTTTTTGAACTCTGGTTTTGCAGAAGACTCTTGAGAGTCCCTTGGACTTCAAGGAGATCAAATCAGTCAATCCTAAAGGAAATCAGTCCTGAATATTCATTCACTGGAAGGACTGATGTTGAAGCTGAAACTCCAATACTTTGGCCACCTGGTGTGAAGAACTGACTCAGTGGAAAAGACCTGGATGCTGGGAAAGATTGAAGGAGTTTTGCAGAAGACTCTTGAGAGTCCCTTGGACTTCAAGGAGATCAAATCAGTCAATCCTAAAGGAAATCAGTCCTGAATATTCATTCACCGGAAGGACTGATGTTGAAGCTGAAACTCCAATACTTTGGCCACCTGGTGTGAAGAACTGACTCAGTGGAAAAGACCTGGATGCTGGGAAAGATTGAAGGCAGGAGGAGAAGGGGACAACAGAAGTTGAGATGGTTGGATTGCATCACTGACTGAATGGACATCAATTTGAGCAAGCTCCAGGAGTTGGTGATGAACAGGGAAGCCTGGCATGCTGCAGCCCATGGGGTCGCAAAGAGTCAGACATAACTGAGCGACTGAACTGAACTGAACTGAACTGTGTACACAGATTGTGCTATGATATTAATTTTTAATTGGTAAAAATATTACTTGAACCAAATATTTCAAAGACCACTTTTTCATTTATGCTCCCATAAAACCCCTCTATACAGTGCTTCACTGAACCGAGTTTTCTAGCTCTATTACCACCAAACTCCAGGTCCACTCCAATACCTTGCCCCTAGAGGCTGCACCGTGTTCCCTATATCTGCTCCAAAAGGCATGTTCTCAGGATCCACTGAGTTCCTACCATGAAGGGTGTGGTCACCAGAAAGGCCAGTGTTTTTAGTCCTCAGTGTTCCAGCAGCTGGTAGAAGATAAAACCACAGAGCTAACCTCTCCTGGCAATCCCACAGACCATCAACCTGAATGGTTCCTTTGCTTGGTGTCCCAAATGGATGGTCAAGTTTGGCCTTCTCCTGTCCTTGATACAATCAGCTTCTTCAGCTGGGTCAGAGTCCCTAGATTGCAGCCCTCTTCCTAGTTCCAGCTTCCTCTGGTGGCTCATCAAATCCAAGGGTTGAGAACCTAGTATACTTTGAGTCTGTATCCACTGGAGCCACAAAAGAAGCAACCGAAGTTGAGGTTCATCAGGGGAAGCTCTTGGGAAGAGACACACATCCTCCAACCCTAGAAACATGGCAGAAAACTAGTAACAACTTAATATTGTATGTTTAAAGAAATACCTAGCAAGGATGGATGAGATTTAAATGAATTAATTCCATTCCACTATAGATACAGACAACCGTGGATTCTTCTAGAGCTTGTTGGTACTTTGTGTCTCCTGGAGATGTCATCATATGAGATTAAACTTTACTAATTTAGCAAGAATCACATGAGGACAATGAATCACCCAGTAGGAGTACTACTTCTAGCCCCTATCACCTCAGTAATTTCAGGAATTCATAAAAGAGATTTAAACATAATTTTAGATACTCATATCTCTGAAGTTGTTTCTGGGGAATCTTCAAAAGAAAGTAAGCTCAAGAAGAAAATCAAATAAGAGCTCTTAGACAAGTTGGTTTCCCTTAAGCCCCAGTCTTCTACTTAAAAATAAAAAAAAGAAAGAAACTTAAAAATAAAAGTTTTACCTCCAGAGTGTAAGATAGAACTCTTAGATGGGGTCCGTGGGACAGAGGGATGGAGAAGGGGCGGTGGAAAATGAACATCACCAGCCTGCCTTGTGTGAGAGGAGACCATAGCTTTAGATTTGCCCATTAAAATCATGTAAGCAAACAAATTTTTGGCATAAAATTAAATGATGCAAACAGATGTAGACAGCAGTACCTTAATGCCCAAAAAAATTTGTCTTAAAATATAATGATATGAAATAGAAAAAACAACTTTGCTCCTGAGCATCTGTTTTTATATTAAGAGAAACTGTCAGAGGCAAGAGTGTAAGACTGCTTTTGGAGCTGCACAAATCTAAATCAAGCAGAACAGGTATGAGGGGATGGTTCCAAGGTTCAGGGTCCAATGGTCAGACCAAGAAAAAAGACAACGACTCAGCAATCAGCTTTGCCAGCAGCTGCAAAAGCATGTGGCAAGACCTGGTTGCAGGTTTGGGGGGATCATCCACTTCTCAAGGACCAGAATACCCAAGGCAGGCCTGTTCCAGGTCATTGACTAGGGCCTGAGGATTCTGTCACCAAATCCAATTTCCTTGTGGCATATTTGTTAGCACATTCCACAGCTTCAAAAAGTCAGACAATACAGGGAGAGAAAGGCACTCAGGGCCAAGAACCAGAACTGAATTTCCAATAAAAACATCAACACTACAGAAACCTCTATTCCTTATAGCTCCTCCATGCAAACTGTACCCTGATGACTGATTTTGAGGATGAGACTGAAGATAGTAAGATCATTTAACCAAGAAAGCCTATGCACAAAAGACTGAGATAAATACAGTTGACATTACTTGTTAGAAAACTAGAAACTCATAGAATCCCTCAGATACAGAATTAAACACAATTAGGGCAACAAAACTACCTTCAGACTCTACTTGGTAAAGAAGCTGAGATTTCCAATCCAGCTCTCCGTTCAAGGTTCTCAGATATCTGCCATCATGTTGGCCATGGACTTTAACTTGCCAAGGTGGGAGACCCAGATTATCAAGGGAAATTCCCTAATTCTATAAAAACCAAGATCATGATGCTAAGTGAAAAGTCACTATGACTAGTCACAAAGTATGAATCATGAAATAAAGTAGTTTGGCTGTCTTTCTATTATATGTAAACACAGATATCCAAATGAGTGTTATTCTTCAACACGTGATCTCTCTGAAGCTAAACTCCCCTAATGTTTTTGAATCTCTGCTCAGAGTCTTGAGCATGCATTTACAAATATCTTAAGGAAAAGTAAATGTCTCCCTTTAAAGGTTCATTTGCTTTTTTATTTGTTTATTAATAACCAAAGCACAGGCTTATCTAGTTAGTAAAGTAGACATTCATTTGAAACACAATGTTGAGTCAAAAATGAGATGGGACAACAAAGCTAGAAGAATCTGCGTACTTCAACTCTAATGTAAGGAAAATGTAAGAGCAGAAACAGAATGCTGAGATTGGTCTTATCATGATTTATCAATAAATTCAGAAGGTAAGTTTACTTGTGGTTAGGCTTTCTGTTTTTTCCCCTCCCTGGCCTCCCAACTGGAGCCAGGTAGATGGGCATCAGTTAACTTATATCTGTAGAGTCCTTTCATGTGCATCATTCAATTTCATTCTTTTTGATATTTGTTTTTCCAGTTTATTGAGAAATAATTAACATACATCTCTGTATAAGTTTAAGGCATACAGCATGATGGTTTGATTTACATATATGTGAAATGAGGATCACAATAGTTTCAGCTAACATCCATCTTCTCATACAGTTGCAATAAAAAGAAAAGAAAGAAAATGCTCCCTACAGTAAGAATTATTAGGATTTATTCTCTTCACAACTTTCTGATGCCTTGTACGACAGAACTAAGTATAGTCATCATGAAAGTGAAAGTGAAAGTCGCTCAGTCGTGTCCAACTCTTTGTGAGCCCATGGACTATACAGTCCATGGAATTCTCCAGGCCAGAGTACTGGAGTGGGTAGCCTTTCCCTTTTCCAGGGGATCTTCCCAACCCAGATTGAACCCAGGTCTCTCTCATTGTGGGACCAGCTGAGCCACAAGGGAAGCTCAAGAATACTCGAGTGGATAGCCTATTCCTTCTCCAGCTGATCTTTCCGACCCAGGAATTGAACCAGGGTCTCCTGCATTGCAGGTGGATTCTTTATCAACTGAGCTATCAGGGAAGCATAGTCATCATGTTGTACATTAAATCCTTATACTTATTTATCTTATAAGTGGAATTTTGGACCTTTTGACCACCTTCCTCCAGTTCCCCTTCCCACAACCTTTCACCTCAGATAACCACAAATCTGATCTCTTTTTCTGTGAGTTTGGTTGTTTTTTGCTTTGTTTCTGTTTTGTTTTTATGTGTGTGTTTGTATATTCCACAAATAAGTGAGATAGTATAGTATTTGTCATTTTTTGCTTCATTTATTTTATTTAGCATAATGCCTTCAAGATCCACCCACCTACATGAGGGTCCCTCCTTCCAGAATCCCTCTATCAACTCACCATTCACCTAGAATTTTCATTGGACACCTTAGAATCACTGGTTTTTAAGGCTTCTGTCCACCAATTCTGCTTTTTCACTCACTCTTGCTTTTCACCTGTTCCTGAGAGATCCTCATTTAGGGGCACTGATATAATTGGCCTACTTGATTTGGGGCAAGAACCAAAATTTACCCCAGTGTTGTCAAAAATGCCCTGCAAGAGCAGAAAAAACAACCCCATAGTGGAAAAAAATCACATCAGTGTTGCAGGAGATAGAGCCTAAGTGAGAAGGAGCATGAGAGAACTTTCTGGATTGATGGCAATATTCTAAACCTTGATAGGGGTTTGGGTTAAATAGATGTATGGATATATCAAAATAAAACTTCACTGAATAGTATCACTTGTAGTGCAAAATTCACCCTCCACTTAAAAAAGGACTCTAAATAAACACTGGACTCTAATTAATGAATGCATAATGAAGTGAACCTAACTGATGAAATATATTACTTTGTAACATATCAGAAAATAAGGTAGGCAGCCAGAAAGGTAATGATGAAATCCATAAACAATATAACGGTGAAGAGGGTGTATAGGGAAGGAAACTCCCCGACACTGTTGATGGCATAAACTGGTACAGCCACTATGAAAAACAGAATGGAAGGTCCTTCAAAAACTACAATTAGAGGTACCATACGACCCTGTAATCCCACTCTTGGGCATATAACAGGAAACAAAACATGGTCCAAAAAAGATACATGCACTCTAGTGTTCATTGCAGCATTGTTCACAATAGCCAAGACATGGAAAGAACCTAAACGTCCATTGACCAGGAAAGAATAGTATATGGTACAAATGTATAATGGTATATTATTCAGCCATTAAAGAGGATGAAATAATGCTATTTGCAGAAACATGAATGTCCATATTGCCAACATTTCAGTTCAGTTCAGTCACTCAGTCATGTCCGACTCTTTGGAATCCCATGGACTGCATCACTCCAGGCCTCCCTGTCCATCACCAACTCATGGAGTTTACTAAAACTCCTGTCCATCTAGTTAGTGATGTCATCCAATCATCCGGTCTTCTGCCATCCCCTTTTCCTCCCGCCTTCAATATTTCCCAGCATCGGGGTCTTTTCAAATGAGTCAGTTCTTTGCATCAGGTAGCCAAAGTATTGGAGTTTCAGCTTCAGCATCAGTCTTTCCAATGAATATTTAGGACTAATTTTCTTTAGGATGCACTGGTTGGATCTCCTTGCAGTCCAAGGGACTCTCAAGAGTCTTCTCCAACACCACACTTCAAAAGCATCAATTCTTTGCTGCTAAGCTTTCTTTATAATCCAACTCTCACATCCATAGATGACTACTGGAAAAACCAAAGCTTTGACTAAATGGACCTTTGTCAGCAAAGTAATGTCTCTGCTTTTTAATATGCCATCTAGGTTGGTCATAAGTTTTCTTCCAAGGAGCAAGAGTCTCTTAATTTCATGGCTGCAGTTACCATCTGCAGTGATTTTGGAGCCCAAGAAAATAAAGTCTGTCACTGTTTGCACTGTTTCCCCATCTATTTGCCACAAAGTGATTGAACCAAATGCCATGATCTTAGTTTTCTGAATGTTGAGTTTTAAGCCAGGTTTTTCACTCTCCTCTTTCACTTTCATCAAGAGGCTTTTTAGTTCTTCAATTTCTGCCACAAGGGTGGTGTCATCTGCATATCTGAGGTTACTGATATTTCTCCCAGCAATCTTGATTCTAGTTTGTGCTTCATCCAGCTCAGCATTTCTCATAATGTACTCTGCATAGCAGTTAAATAAGCAGGATGACAATATACAGCCTTGACGTACTCTTTTCCCAATTTGCAACCAGTCTGTTGTTCCATGTCCAGTTCTAATTGTTGCTTCCTGACCTGCATACAGATTTCTCAAGAGGTGCTCTGGTATTCCTAACTCTTGAAGAATTTTCCACAGTTCGTTGTGGTCCACACAATCAAAGGCTTTGGCATAAACAATAAAGCAGAAGTAGATATTTTTTTGGAGCTCTCTTGCTTAATGATCCAGCAGATGTACGCAAATTGATCTCTGGTTCCTCTGCCTTTTCTAAATCCAGCTTGAACATCTGGAGGTTCATGGTTCACTGTTGAAGTTTGGCTTGGAGGATTTTGAGCTTTACTTTACTAATGTGTAAGATGAGTGCAATTGTGTGGTAGTTGGAGCATTCTTTGGCATTGCCTTTCTTTGGAATTGGAATGAAAACTGACCTTTTCCAGTCCTGTGGCCACTGCTGAGTTTTCCAAATTTGCTGGCATATTGAGTGCAGCACTTTTACAGCATCATCTTTCAGGATGTGAAATAGCTCAACTGGAATTCCATCACCTCCACTAGCTTTGTTCGTGGTGATGCTTCCTAAGACCCACTTGATTTCGCATTCCAGAATGTCTAGCTCTAGGTGAGTGATCACACCATCGTAATTATCTGGGTCGTGAAGATCTTTTCTGTATAGTTCTTCTGTGTATTCTTGCCACTTCTTCTTAATATTTTCTGCTTCTGTTAAGTCCATACCATTTCTGTCCTTTATTGTGCCTATTTTGCATGAAACATTCCCTTAGTATCTCTAATTTTCTTGAAGAAATCTCTAGACTTTCTCAGTCTATTGTTTTCCTCCATTTCTTTGCATTGATCACTGAGGATGGCTTTCTTATCTCTCCTTGCTATTCTTTGGAGCTCTGCATTCAAATGGGTATATCTTTCCTTTTCTCCTTTGCCTTTAGATTCTCTTCTTTTATCATCTATTTGTAAGGCATCCTCAGACAACCAATTTGCCTTTTGGCATTTATTTTTCTTGGGGATTGTCTTGATCACCCCATCCTATACAATGTCATAAACCTCCACCCATAGTTCTTCAGGCATTCTGTCTATCAGCCCTAATCCCTTGAATCTATTTGTCACTTTCACTGTATAATCATAAGGGATTTGATTTAGGTCATATCTGAATGGTCTAATGGGTTTCCCTACTTTCTTCAATTTAAATCTGAGTTTGACAATAAGGAGTTCATGATCTGAGCCACAGTCAGTTCCCAGTCTTGTTTTTGCAGACTGTATAGAGCTTCTCCATCTTTGGCTGCAAAGAATATAATCAATCTGATTTTGGTAATGACCATCTGGTGATGTCCATGTGTAGAGTCTTCTCTTGTATTGCTGGACGAGGGTCTTTGCTAACAAGGCTGTATACTGTCATCCTGCTTATTTAACTTATATGCAGAGTACATCATGAGAAATGCTAGGCTGGATGAAGCACAAGCTAGAATCAAGATTGCCGGGAGAAATATCAATCACCTCAGATATGCAGATGACACCACCCTTATGGCAGAAAGTGAAGAGGAACTAAAAAGCCTCTTGATCAAAGTGAAAGAGGAGAGCGGAAAAAGTTGGCTTCAAGTTCAACATTCAGAAAACTAAGATCATGGCATCTGGTCCCATCACTTCATGGCAAATAGATGGAGAAACAGTGGAAACAGTGTCAGATTTTATTTTGGGGGGCTCCAAAATCACTACAGATGGTGATTGCAGCCATGAGATTGAAAGACGCTTACTCCTTGAAAGGAAAGTTATGACCAACCTAGATAGCATATTCAAAAGCAGAGACATTATTTTGCCAACAAAGGTCTGTCTAATCAAGGCTACATGGTTTTTCCAGTGGTCATGTATGGATGTGAGAGTTGGACTGTGAAGAAAGCTGAGTGTCAAAGAATTGATGCTTTTGAACTGTGGTGTTGGAGAAGAATCTTGAGAGTCACTTGGACTGCAAGGAGATCCAACCAGACCATTCTAAAGGAGATCAGCCCTGAGTGTTCTTTGGAAGGACTGATGCTGAAGCTGAAACTCCAATACTTTGGCCATCTCGTGTGAAGAGTTGACTCATTGGAAAAGACCCTGATGCAGGGAGGGATTGGGGGCAGGAGGAGAAGGGGACGACTGAGGATGAGATGGCTGGATGTCATCACTAACTCGATGGACATGAGTTTGAGTGAACTCCGGGAGATGGTAATGGACAGGGAGGCCTGGCATGCTGCGATTCATGGGGTCGCAAAGAGTCAGACATGAATGAGCGACAGAACTGAACTGAACTGATGCAATATTGCCCTTACAGCACCAGATTTTACTTCCATCACCAGTCACGTCCACAACTGGGTGTTGTTTTTGCTTTGGCTCCGTCCCCTCATTCTTTCTGGAGTTATTTCTCCACTGATCTCCAGCAGCATTTTGGGCACCTACCAACCTGGAGAGTTCTTCTTTCAGTGTCCTATCTTTTTGCTTTTTCATGCTGTTCATGGGGTTCTCAAGGCAAGAATACTGAAGTGATTTGCCATTCCCTTCTCCAGTGGACCATGTTTTGTCAGAAATCTTCACCATGACCCGTTCATCTTGAGTGGCCCTACATGGCATGGCTCATAGTTTCATTGAGTTAGACAAGGCTGTGGTCCACGTGATCAGATTGGTTAGTTTCCTGTGATTGTGGTTTTCAATCTGTCTGCCCTCTGATAGGGGGCTTCCCTTGTGGCTCAGCTGGTAAACAATCCACCTGCAATGCATGAGACTTGTTCAGTCCCTGGATTGGGAAGATCCCCCGAAGAAGCAAATGGCAACCCACTCCAGTACTCTTGCCTGGAGAATCCCATGGAGGGAGGAGCCTGACAGGCTGTCGCAAAGAGTCAGACATAACTGAGCGACTTCACTTTAAACTATGGGTGGAGGTAATGAAGATAACAGTGACCTCCTTCAGAAGATCCCGTGCATGTACTGCTACACTCAGTGCCCTCGGCCCTGCAGCAGGCCACCGCCAGCCCACACCTCTGCCGGAGACTCTTGGACACTTACAGGCAAATCTGGGTCAGTCTCTTGTGGGATCACTGCTCCTTTCTCCTGGGTCATGGTGCTCACAAAGTTCTGTTTTTGCCGGCCAAGAGTTTGCTTCCCAGTCCTATGTAAGTTCTGGTCGCTCTACGGTGGGGTTAATGGATACCTCCTTCAAGAGGGCTTATGCCATACCTGGGTCTACAGCACCCAGAGCCCCCGTCCCTGTGGAAGACCACAGCTGACCCATACCTCCACAGGAGACTCAAGCACAGAGATTGTCATACTGAGTGAAGTCAGGCAGGCAGAGGAGAAATATACGACATTCCTTATATGTAGAATCTAAAAAGAAATGATACAAATGAACTTATGAAACAGAAAGAGACTCACAGACTTAGAGAAGAAACTTACGGTTGCTGAAGGGAAGGGTCTGGGGAAGGAATAGTTAGGGAGTGTGGAATGGGCAGGTACACACTGCTGTATTTAAAACAGATAACCGACAAGGAACTACTGTATAGCACATGGAATCCTGCTCCATGCTATGCAGCAGCCTGGATGGGAGGGGCATTTGGCGGAGAATGGATACACGTATACAAATGGCTGAGTCCCTTCATTGTTCACCTGAGACTATCACAACATCGTTTGTTAATTGGCTATACCCCAGTACAAAGTAAAAAGTTAAAAAAAAATAAGGTGGAGTTTTAGATGGAGACAGAGAGAGGTGGATTGACATATGATAAACAAATATAGCACAAATTAACTGTATAATCTTTGTGGTGTTTATTGTAAGACTCTTTCAACTTATGTTTGAAAATTTTTTATAATAAATTATGGGGAGGGATGGGAAATGACCTACAAAAAGTGTTTTTAGTGTCTTAATACTTATACATACTTTGTTTCAGATAGTAATGCCCATGTCACAAGACAAATCTGATTATTTTCTGTAAACATAATAATGATACCCTGAATTTCCAGTAAAATCTCTTCACTGGATACTCTAATGTGTGGACACTATCTTCAAAATTCTGAGCACAATATTTCAAACAGAACATTTTTTTAAATAATTGCTATACAATAGTCCTTAACATAACTAATTGCAAAAAATAATTTATTGAAACCCCTGTGGTATGATAATTGAAGAATTTAAAATCTTATTTTAAAAAATAGTGTCGAGAGACAGAGATTCCAAAAGAGCCTTTAAAAAGTCCTTTCATATATAAATCAACTATTTGCTTGCTCGCTCGGTTGCTTCCGATTCTTTGCAACCCTACAGAGGGTAAACCTCCAGGCTCCTCTGTCCATGAGATTTCCCAAGTGAAAGTACTGGCGCGGGCTGCCATTTCCTCCTCCAGAGGATCTGCATGACCCAGGGATTAAGCCACATCTCTTGCATCTCCATTGGCATTGGCAGGTGGATTCTTTATCCCTGAGCCACCTGGGAAGCCCAAATCAACTATACTTCTATATTATAAAAAAGAAACAAATTTTCCTAAATATTTTCATATTTAACAAAACACAAAAACAGCAAACTAAGTAAATTAGTTTTAATTTCTTAATATTTCAAAATAATAATTATTACAGAAAAATTAGACCATTCGGGTATGACCTAAATCAAATCCCTTATGATTATACAGTGGAAGTAATAGATTCAAGGGATTCGATCTGATAGAGTGCCTGAGGAACTATGAATGGAGGTTTGTGACATTGTACAAGAGGGATGATCAAGATAATCCCCAAGAAAAATAAATGCCCAGAAAGGCAAATTGGTTGTCTGAGGAAGCCTTAAAAACAGCTGAGAAAAGAAGAGAAGCTAAAAGCAAAGGAGAAAAGGATATACCCATTTGAATGCAGAGCTCCAAAGAATAGCAAGGAGAGACTTAAAAAAAATTTTAAAAAGCCTTCCTAAGTGATCAATACAAAGAAATAGAGAAAATAGAAATGCAAAGAAATAGAGGAAAACAATAAAATGGGAAAGTCTAGAGATCTCTTCAAGAAAATTAGAGATACCAAGGGAATGTTTCATGCAAAGATGGGCACAATAAAGGACAGAAATGATATGGACCTAACAGAAGCCTATTAAGAAGAGGTGGCAAGAATACACAGAACTGTACAAAAAAGATCTTCATGACCCAGATAATTACCATGGTGTGATCACTCACCCAGAGCCAGACATTCTGGAATGTAAACTCAAGTGGGCCTTAGGAAGCATCACTACCAACAAAGCTAGTGGAGGTGATGGAATTCTAGCTGGGCTATTTCAGATCCTAAAAGATGATGTTGTTAAAGGGCTGCATTCAATATATCAGCAAATTTAGAACACTTAGCAGTGGCCACAGAACTGAAAAAAGTCAGTTTTCATTCCAATTCCCCCCAAAAAGCAATGCCAAAGAATGTTCAAACTATAGCACAATTACACTCATCTCACATGCTAGCAAAGTAGTGCTCAACATTTGCCAAGCCAGGCTTCAGCAATACATGAACTGAGAACTTCCAGGTATTCAAACTGGTTTTAGAAAAGGCAAAGGAACCAGAGACCAAATGGCCAATATTCATTGGATCATAGAAAAAGCAAGGAAATTACAGAAAAACATCTACTTCTTTTTTATTGACTACCCCAAAGCCTTTGACTGTGTGGATCACAACAAACTGGAAAATTCTTCAAGAGATGGAAATACCAGACCACTTTACCTGCCACCTGAGAAATCTATACACAGACAAAAAAGCAACAGTTAGAACCAGATAAGGAACAATGTACTGGTTCCAAATTGGGAAAGCAGTATGCCAAGGTTGTATATTGTCACCCTGACTATTTAATTTTATGCAGATTACATCATACAAAATGCCAGGATGGATGAAGCACAAGCTGGAATCAAGACTGTAGGGAGAAATACCAATAACTTCAGATACACAGATGATACTACTCTTATGGCAGAGAGCAAAGAGGAACTAAGAAGCCTCTTGATGAATGTGAAAGAAGAGAGTGAAAAAGCTGGCTTAAAACTCAACATTCAGAAAATGAAGATCATGGCATCCAGACCCATCACTTCACGGCAAATAGGTGGGGAAACAATAGAAACACTGAAAGACTTTATTTTCCTGGACTCCAAAATCACTGCAGATGGTGGCTGAAGCCATGAAATTAAAAGATGCTTGCTTCTTGGAAGAAAAGCTACGACCAACCTAGACAGCATATTAAAAAGCAGAGACATTACTTTGCCAACAAGAGTCCATTTAGTCAAAACTATGGTTTTTCCAGTAGTCATGTATGTATGTGAGAGTTGGACCATAAAGAAAGCTGAGCACTGAACAATTGATGCTTTTGAACTATGGCATTGGAGAAAGCTCTTGGGAGTCCCTTGGACTGCAAGGAGATCAAATCAGTTGATCTTAAAGGAAATCAGTCCTGAATATTCATTCATTGGAAGGACTGATGCTGAAGCTGAAGCTCTAATACTTTGGCCACTAGATGCAAAGAACTGACTGACTGGAAAAGACTTTGAAGCTGGGAAAGATTAAAGACAGGAGGAAAAGGGGATGACAGAGGATGAGATGGTTGGATGGCATCACCGACTCAATGTACATGAGTTTGAGCAAGCTCAGGGTTTGGTGATGGACAGGGAAGCATGGCATGCTGCAGTCAGTGGGGTCACAAAGAGTCTGACACGACTGAGCAACTGAACTGACTGAACTGAACAGCAAAATTAAATATTTGCCATCCCTTTCTCATTAGACCAAGGTTTCTCAACATCACCAGTTTTAGCATTTGGAGCCAGAGAAATCTTATATGCATAGAGTTGTCCTGTGCCGTGTAGATTGTTTAGCAACATCCCTGGCCTCTACCCACTAGATGCCAGTGATGCTTGTTTCAGTCATGACAACAAATGTCTCCAGACATTCCCAGAGATTCCCAAATATCCCCAAGGCAGAAATTGCCCCTGGTTGAGAACAGCTGTTCCAGATTCTTTTCTTGATAATTCTTTTTCAGTATCTCAATGAGTTGCATACAGATGCATTTTGCTTTTTCCTGGATAAATCACACATCAAGAGGAACTTATTCTGTACATTTTTAGTCGATTTACATGCCTAATGTTATGGATTTATAAAGAAAATTTAAGTTTTTTGTGTGTTTTCAGCAAATGGACTTCTGCTATGTTATTTACATTTGCGTTAAAAAAATATGTCTTAGAGACCTACCCATGTTAATACAAACAGGCTAATTGCACTTCAACTGATATATACAACAAATATTTAGTATTTGCTGGTAGGATATATATGAGAAGGAAATGGCAGCCCACTCCAGTATTCTTGCCTGGAAAATTCCATGAACAGAGGAGCCTGGAGGGCTATAGTCTATGGGGTCACAAAGAGCCGAACATGGCTTTGCGACTAAACAACAATGACAAAACCTTGTTTTCTTTGGAATCCTAACTCTCTTATTACAGTCATTAAAATCTACCTGCAATGAAGGAGATGCAGATTCAATGCCTGGGTCAGGAAGATCCCCTGGAGAAGGAAATGACAACCCACTCTAGTATTCTTGCCTGGAAAAATCCCATGGACAGAGGAGCCTGGTGGGCTATAGTCCATGGAGTCTCAAAGAATCAGAAAAGACTTATCAACTAAACAACAACAATACATTAGTTTATTCTCTCCTTCTCTGTTGATGGGTGTTTTGTTTGTTGCCCGTTTTTCAACACTGTAAACAACATTGCAGTGAACATCCCTTGTACATGTTTTATTCCTTTATTATTATCTTAGTCATACATGCGTTTTCCAAGGGAGAAGCAGAATACTAAGTTACAGAGTAAGATCACTTAAAACTCTAATGGACACTGCCTAATTCTTTTTTCCAAAGTTGCTCTACACTTTTACTTCCATTGACAGTATTAGAATGCCCAAATATTTCAGTTGTCCATATTTGAAAGGAAACAGAGACTGAAAAGGAGTTCTTGAGTTGAGCTATGTTGAAATTATAGCCAGTATGTACTCAGTAATGGGTTTCCCTGATGGTTCAGACAGTAAAGAATCTCCCTGCAATGCAGGAGACCCAGGTTTGATACCTGGGTCAGGAAGATTCCCTGGAGAAGGGAATGGCAACCCACTCCAGTATTCTTGCCTGGAAAATTCCATGGACAGAGGAGCCTGGTGGGCAACAGTCCATGGAGTCACAAAGAGCTGGACACAACTAAGCAAATAACACTTTCACTCAGTCTTAGGAAAGTCCCTTGAAATCTTTCAACCTACTGCGTATTGTCAGTGTACTAGTTGACAACTGAAGGTGTTTTTGGCTGACCGTGACAAGGATAAGGATATAGTAAATAAAATCGTTCTTCAGTTCCAGCCTGTCTGAGCCCACAGCACCTTCACGCTTTGCAATTAAATTTTGGCGACTTGGCAGGTAAAGAAAGTGGGGTGAATGTGCAACCTGGAATACCAAGGAAAGCTGGGACTACTCTGGACTCCAAGGGTGCCTTGGAGCTCTGAGAGATCTTGAAGAAAAGTGTGGAGGGAAGCCAGTCTTCTTGCCTTTCATTCATCTGTGGTTGGCCAAAACAAAAATAAGACTGGAAAATAAACGTGGAATTACAGAAACATCTGTCAGCTTTATCCAGGATGGGAAACCAGTTAGGTTAAGACTTCTGTCTGGAGTAAGTATTCAGAGCTCTTATTTTCCTCTGCCTGGTTCTCCTGGCAGCAAACCAGGGACTGTAAAATCCAGATACTGTTGAGACTATGATTCTACTCATTTAGTACTTACTGAGAACTTATTCTATTCCAGGCACTGGCATCTGTACTGGGAAATCAAAGGTGAACAACAGACACTCGGCTTTCATAGACCCTATTGTCTGATGGGGAGGAAAGGGCATGGTGGTGTGAGGTTGATGCAGTGCAACCATCTGGGTTCTGTGGATAAGAGAGGTTTTTCTCCTGGGATGCAGGAGGGCAGTGTTTCCTGTGCCTGAGAGCCTGAGTAATTTGAATATTTCTATTCAGTGTTTCTGAGAATTTATTGGAGTTGATTCCTTATAAGTCTCACTGGGGGCTACTGAGCCTTGGAGAGGAAGACAGCTGGGTTAGGAGGAGATTCAATTCTTCTCCCAGCAAGATAGTCAGTGACACTATTCAGAGTCTAGAGAAGATGTTGCAGAGGTGGTTTGGGAGCTCTCGGGGTTCTTGGGGACATGAAAAGACCCAAAGAGCATTTCTGGCTGGAGTAATATCCAGAGGTTCCCCGAGTGGACACTGAAGGGAAATTTCCTATATTATTACATCATTGCTAGAGATATAAGTTCTGCGGAAAGAGCTATAACACTTCCTAAGTCAGAACGGGTGTCTCATAAATTCTCTTGCCCATACCCGAAGTGACCCTGCACCGCACAGGGCAGCCGAAGGAAGAGAACGCTGCGCAGGAAAGTCCCTGAGTCCGTGGGTCAGCGTAGACAGTCAGGCCCTTTGGCAGCTATAAATTTTGGATTCCGTGTAGAATATGGGGTCAACCCTCCTCTTACACTAGTTTTTTTCCCCAGTGTTCTATTCAATAATGTGTCTAGGTTGACTCTTGCAGGTCTTACCAAAATTGTAAAAAGCTCAGAATTGTGAGTCACCTGAACTGGGAATAATTAGAAAAATTTAAGAGAGTTGATTTGGGGGACAGGAAAGAGTAATCATGACAGCTGCAAATGCAGGCTTAGGAGGAGCCTTCGACATGAAGTTACTCTGTGCAGGGAAAAGTCTTTATAAACCTGAGCCTGTGGGTGTTGCGTGTGTGTGTGTGTATGTGTGATGGAAGGGACTTAAAGACATCTCAGCAGAGAACAGACTATTTCAGTAAGGACTGTGCTGTGCTTAGTCACTCAGTCGTGTCTGACTCTTTGCAACCCCATGGACTGTAGTCCCCCAGGCTTCTCTGTCCATAGGGATTCTTCAGGCAAGAATACTGGAGTGGGTTGTCATTTCCTTCTCTGGGAGATCTTCCCAACCCAGGGATTGAACTCATGTCTCCAGCATCACAGGCAGATTCTTTACCATCTGAGCCAAGGATTAGTAGGAAAGCTTTCTGTCTCAAGCTCCAGGGTTACTAGGTTCCTTCTAGTGCAAAAAGGCTGGCAGTAAAACATGGAACCATAAAATCAGAAAGACATGGGGCTTGATGCAGAATAAGTGCCTCTTGCTGTGTGAATTATCCAAGACAAAGCAAAATGAACCTATAGCAACTCACTGAAATACTGGGAAAGAATTATTGAGAAAAGGATCTGGCACAGTGGATCTCAATCAGGGGCAGCTTCTGCCTTGGGGACATTTGGAGACGTCTGGAGACATTTTGGTTGTCACGACTGTGACAAGAGTATTGGCATCTAGTGAGCAGAGGCCAGGGATGTTGCTAAACACCCTCCATTGCACAGAACAACTCCATACAAGTAAGAATTCTCTGGCCCCAAACACTTATATTGGAGAGGCTGTGAAACCGTGGTCTAGTGAGAAAGAGATGGTAAATATTTAATTTTGCTGTACTAAAGCATATTTTGAAAGATGAAAAAATTAAATTGTGTATTTACTTGGCTGTTTTTGTGTTTTATTAAATATGAAAGTATTTAGGAATAGTTCTTTTCTTTCTATTTTTTTATATAGGAGTATACCCACCTGCCAGTGCAAGAGACATAAGAGATGCAGATTCTATCCCTGGGTCAGGAAGATCCCTTGGAGAAGGAAATGGCAACCCACTCCAGTATCCTTGCCTGGAGAATCCCAAGGACAGAAGAGCCTGGCGGCTATAGTCCCTGGGGTCAAAAGGAGTCAGACACAACTGAGCACGTGTGCACGTAGCTAATATACATAGGAAAGGTTTTTTAGGTTCCTTTGGAATCTCTCTCAACACTATTTTTTAAATAAGATTTTAAATTCGTCAGTTTTCACACCATTGGGGTTTCAAGAGTTTCTTTTTTGCCATTGGTGAAGGACTATTATAGAACCACAGTGTTGATCTTGGAGTTGAGGGCAAAGAAGAAGAGAAAGGAATGAGAGAACTGAGGTATTGGTCAAGAGAAATTGTAGTCTTATGTGCAATATTTTAATTTTTGCAAAGAGAAAATGTGCATGCAAATACCTTGCAAAATTAAAACTTAAATTTAAAGAGAGGGAAAGAAAAGCTCTAGTGGATCGACCTCTGCAAGTGAAGGAAGGCTGTAGATGAAACTACCAGAAAACAGCAACCCTTAGAACTGGCGCAATGAGCTGGGACAGATTTGTCCCTGTATGTGGGCTAAAAGGCATGGCTTTATTGAAGTCACTGGGAATGCTCTCAGTGTAATAATACAAATCTTTCACTGGGAGAACTCTTTGCTGGGAAGGGAAGCTATGTATCAGGTGGAAAGTTGAACCAGATAACCTATAGCATGTAATTCCTGGAAAGCAGCCTAACCACCCAGTACATAATGACAGCAGCCACACTCTACCAAGTATTCACGTGTGCCAGTCACAGTGCTAAGTACTTTACATGCAGCTTCTTGGTCCATTATCATAACCTGCAGGTGTGTATAGGTATTTTCATTCTACAAGTGAGGACACCAGGTTCAGAATAAGTAGTGAGCTGAGATGTAAAGACAGGTCTGTCTTATATCCAAGCCCATTTTTTTTTAATTGGAATATAATTACTTTACTATGTTGTGTTAGTTTCTGCTGTACAATAATGTGAATCAACCATGTGTATGTATGTGTGTATATATGTGTATATATATGTGTGTGTGTGTATATATATACATATACATATGTGTGTATATATGTGTGTGTGTGTGTTATATATATAACACCTCCCTCAAGAGCCTCCCTCCCACCCTCCAATTCCACCCCCACTAGGTCATCAGCAAGCACCCAGCTGAGCTACCTTGCTACACAGCAGCCTTCCACTAGCTATCTATTTTACACATGGTAGTGAATATCTGTAAATGATACTCTTTCAATTCATCCCACCCTCCCCTTTCCCCTCTGGGTCCACATGTCCATTCTCTGTCTGCGTCTCTATTCCTGCCCTGTTAATAGTTCATCTGGACCATTTTTCTCACTCTCTTAAGCACGGTGCTATACTACACCAGAAATTAGGGAGCCCTGCCCACTTGAAGTGGGTTAGGATTTTGTAATTAACACAGGGATGCATGGCCCTTTTCTAAAATGCTTCCCAGAGCTCCAAATAGCCCTGTGACTTACTAGGCACCATGGAATCATTTCTCCATGTCCAATAAAACGAAGTTGCCTTTAAAGAACATTTTTCTGGATCTGACATTCCTCAAATGCTGTCCCAGGAGCTGTGTGATAATGGAGTTTCATTGTCATTTGAAAGAAGTTGGAGGAAAAGGGAAATGAGTCCCAGGCGGGGCAGATCTGAATGGTGTAGCAGAGGAAATGCTGTCCCCATGAACACAAGCAGCTGGGTGTCTGGATGTATCATAAAATTTTATTGTGAAATGCACAGATGATGGGCCAGCTGCAAAGCATCAGGAGTGTTTATCATGATCTCCCAGCACATTCTGGCTGTGCTCCCCTTTGACACTGTTTTTTGTGGGCTTAACCTAATTGAGATGAAGACTCCAAAATGACTTCAAGGTGTAGCCCTTCTGGGAGGCCCACCATAGGCTTCCCTCTCTGAAGGTCACTGTACCATTTGTCATGATGGGCTGCACCACTAGTGGGGAATAAATAGTATTAACACGAGAAGATGGCATGACCCGGAGTCAGTTTACCAAACTTTGCCTGGACATCTTTATATTACCAACTTCATCAGTTGTCAAGCTCACAGGAAGGCCATCTTATTGGCCGGACATGGTCAATGAACAAGATCACCAAATGCTACCATGCTATACGACTATGCATACATGTGTTTGTGTCCTCTCCCTTTCTCTCTAGCCATCCCACGTACCTGGGCTTCTGTAAGCAATTCTATCTTTGGTAATAATTCCTTCATTTAAATTAAACTTTGCCTTTTCCCTTAAAGTCATGACATTCTCAACCAGGATTCCTCCTCTAAAACACAGAACACAGAAAATGTTTTGAATGACTCTTGTTTTCTCTCTCAAGGATAATACATAACTAGTACCAATTGTTACATACAAAGCTTGCATTATGCATTAAGACTTAATTTATTTACTGTACTCCAGTAGAGAGACACTTACTTACACCTAAAAACTTATACAGCTATAGGATTAAGCCATAAAATCTCATAATGGAAATGCCTCTTACAAGTTGTCAAGCATGTTACCAGGGGGAAAGAGTGAGGGGGAGGGATAGATTGGGAGTTTAGAATTGACATGTACACATTTCTATATATAAAATAGCCAATAAATATATAATATATATATATAAATATATATAAAAATAACCAACAGGGGCTCCTGTATAGCTCTGAGAACTCTGCTCAATATTCTGTAATAACCTAAAAGGAAAAAGAATTTGAAAAAGAATAGATACATGTATATGTATAAATGAATCACTTATCGTACACCTGGAACTAACACAACATTATAATCAACTATGCCCCAATACAAACTAAAAATTTTTGACCAAAAAATAAACTCATTCAGTTCAGTTCAGTTCAGTCGCTCAGTCGTGTCCAACTCTTTGCAATCCCATGAATTACAGCATGCCAGGCTTCCCTGTCCGTCACCAACTCCCGGAGTTCACTCAGACACGTCCATCGAGTCAGTGATGCCATCCAGCCATCTCATCCCCTGTCGTCCCCTTCTCCTCCTGCCCTCAATTGCTCCCAGCATCAGAGTCTTAAAAAACAAGTTGCCAGCTGCAACAACCCCTTCTTATTCATTAATTCCTAATGATATCCTGAAAAGTGACCAACTAACCTCTACTTGAACCACCCAGTCATCAGAGGCAGCAAACATTATTTATGGAGAACTCTCACTGCCAGAGCTTTCCAGGTGACTCAATGGTAAAGAATCTGCCTGCCAATGCAGGAGGTGGGTTTAATTCCTGGATCAGGAAGACCCCCTGAAAGAGGAAATGGTAACCCAATCCAGTATATTCTTGCCTGGAGAATCCCATGGACAGAGGAGCCTGGTGGGCTACAGTCCTTAGGGACACAAAGAGCAGGACACGGCTGAGCACCCATGTACTCACTGCCAGAAATTATTCTTCTGAATGTGGAAGGAAAGGACCAGATTGTAGGGAGTCTCGAAAGCTAAATCAATCAAGACATTTGGACTCCATCTCGTAGGTAGTAGCTCATTAATTCCCCTGCTCTCTTCAGGGCCAGTACAATCCCAAACATGTTCTCCTCTGATTCTGCCAAATCCTACTATGTTATTTCAAGGAGCAGCATCCTCAGAACTGCTGACAAGTTCAGAAAGCCAATGCAGAACCACCAGGTAGATGCTATCAGTAGGTAACGCCATTCATCTCTCTCACGGGAATTTGCTTGGCAGGGTAGGCAGTGCCTGGAGGAATGCCATCCCTGCCTGTAAGCTACTAATATTCCCCTGTCCCCTGTATCTCCTGGGACAGCTTGAAAACAGCCCATCAAGATGTCTTATCTGGTTTTTCCACATCAAGCCTGGGCTGAGGTTTGGGGCATCAAGTTGCAGACTGAAGGGAGATTTATGGTCCTGTTATCAGCTCTAGACAGCGAGAGGCTGTGGTCACATGGCAGGGAAACAATTACCCTGCAGGGAAGACCACAAGTAGGGCTGCTGGTCGCACCTGGAATCACCTGAGCCCACACAGTCCCCGAGAGCAGGGGCACTCGGCTGAGCGCTGGAAATAGAAATGCCCTACAGGTCCTGGGAAAACAGCTCCATCCGCTCAAATGCTGTGAGTGCAATCACTTATGAGCTCAGATAGTATTGCCCACAGCTAAATCCAGTCACATATTTCAGCACCTTTAAATTATTTCAGCAACATATAAAATAGAAAGCCTATCACAGCTGTTTATGGGTAAGGAGGTCATGATAAGTGGAGAGGGAGTGAGAAGACACCTTGGGGGCTTACTCATGCCCACGCCCACACCATGGAAGGGGCAGGCTGTAGGCTTGTGCTGGTAAACTCCCACCCCAACAAAAATGAGCTTTAATAAGACTACCTCTACAAGTCAGGCATGGGCAAGAGGAGTAGGCAGAAATAAATCCTATTGTCATAGAGACCATAGGTCTTCTCCAGCTCAGAGTTTCTACAGTTGTGGACCTTCACCTCCTTTTCTCACAAATTCTCCTCCTCAACCATATATACATATACACGTACATAAATATATACACACACATATTTGCATTTATATACATCTCCCATTTGTGTATGTGCTCAGTCATGTCCGACTCTGTGACCCCATGGACTGTAGCCTACCAGGCTCCCCTGTCCATGGGACTCTCCAGGCAAGAATACTGTAGTGGGTTGCCATTTCCTTCTCCAGGGGAATCTTCCTGACCCAGGGACTGAACACATGTCTCTTGCGTCTCCTGCACTGGCAAACGGATTCTTTACCACTAGTGCCAGCTATATATCTGTGTATGTTTCGTACAGTTCTTGGCATTTTTTTAAATACATATCTTCCTCATATCATCATATACTACATGCTATAAACTCCTAAAAGATAGTATCTATATATATAATTTCATAAACGTAATTATATGTATGATGAGCTACCAGCTTCCCCATTCTTAGCTGCACCCTCACATTGCTCTATCTTAAACACACAGCCCTGCCACCTTCCTTGTTGATGCCATGAGTGGAGTGCCCTAAGAGAGAACCTCTCTAGTCCCCTCCCCCAACAACAGCTCTCTCCCAGCTTTCAGGCATGGGGAGAAAAGAAGAGAGTAAAATCCCAACTCTGAGCACCAGGGAGAAGCATCTAGTTATTCCAGCCTTCTGCTCAGTCTGCCAGCAAAGAGTTTAGATTTGCCAAAGAGATCCTCTTCCAGTAGGCATGAGGCTAAAGTCGCCACTCACTCCCCTTAGCCTGCCGCACAGATATCATCTGCTGAGTCAGGGCCTGGGCTAAACCTGACCAGGTGACCCCAGGGGAAATGGCTTCAGTGTGCCCATGAGCAGCTGTCTTCTTCAGAGCCTTGCTCAAAGCACAGTCTCTCCAGAGATTCTTCCCTGGTTTATCCTGAGTAATTGAGTAGGAGCTGGACTGCACTCAACACATATTTACTGAGTGCCTCCAACATACAGAACGTGATGTCAAGGAGCCATTTCAATTCTGTTCAACTAACATCTATTTGAAAGTTTTTATTAGTAAGAGGTGGAGTATAATGGGCTCTGAGCCATCCTGTCTGGTTCACATTCAGAGTCACCATCTCTTTGGATATTTTAAAGTTATATGAGTTAATATCTCCAAAATAATTAAAGCCATGCCCAACACAAAATGAGCACTCAATGCATCTTGATCATTATTAAGGTTATACAGTATGTACTTGGCTAACCTGTGGGGATGTCACAATCAGTAAGTTGTCTTCCAGCCCCCAAGGAAGAAACAATCTATGGAACAGAAGACCCAGAGGCATTTCAATACAGTTTTGTTTGCAATCAGGCATGATACCATGATAGACCCTAAGCACTTCACAGGTACCCCATCACATTATGAACAATGTTTAAAAGCAGGTCAAACAGAGAAAGACAAATTTTAGGTGGTATCACATAATATGGATACATGATATTATGTAGAATCTAAAATATGATACAAATGAAATTATTTATAAAATAGAAAGAGACTTGCCAACATGGAAAACAAACTTATAGTTACCAAAGAGGAAAGAGGATGGAAGGCATTAGGCATTTGGAGTTAACCTACACACACTACTATATATAAAATAGAAAACAGCAAGGACTTAATGTGTAGTACAAGAAACTATATTTGATATCTTGTAATAATGTAAATGAAAAAGAATCTGAAAAATAATACATACATATGTGTATATGTATACACGTATACAATGGAATCACTTTGCTGTATACCTGAAATTAACACAATAATATAAATCAACTATACTTAAAAAAAAAAAATAGAATGCTTGACGCATGTAAGTACTCTAACATCTATGTTCCCAGGTTAAATCATTGAGCTGAGTGGAAAGACAAATTGTATAGAGCAGGGAGTAATGCCAAGCTTGCACCAAAGAAAAATCACTTATTACTAAAAAACATAGGAAATGTATTTCATATGTGTAAAAGAAAGTGCTACTGGGCCACAGGTAGTTCTGTCCAAACAGTAAGGGTATTCAGAGAAACTTTTGTCTGCTAATAACATCACCCAACTAAAATGAATAAGGTATAAGAATGTTTATTATTTTGCATAACAAAAAGTCTGGAGGAAGGTGGTTCAGGGATTGGTTCAGAAGCTCAATTACATCATTCCGTCTTCAAACCTAAGCCTTTGACTTAATCTTTAAGCATCTATCCCCATGGATGCAGAATTGCTGCCATAGTTCCAATCTTCAAAGGTAAATATGACAATGGTCAGCAAAAAATTTCCCATGAACCTCTTTTTTTCTGAAGTCACATGTTCCTGAAATCCCACTTGCCAATATTGAATCACAGGGTCAGGCCCTAGCTGCAAGAGAATCTGAGAAAGCAAATGTCTGACTATTTTAGCTTCTGTGATGGGAAAGAAGAGCACTAGAAAAGTGTGTAACCAAGAATATCTGCATAATGAAAATGTGAACTGTCTGGAAACTGTGGATGCTTATTCAAATGATGTGAGTTCTTGTTGTCCTAAAGTAGTAATTGTATTTTTGTTATTATTAGCTCACTGGGTCCAGCCTTAAAAAGGTTTAATCCTTCCAAGTGTGCAGCCAAATATTCTAGTTCTTCAAAATGGACCACCAATGTGGAAAGGCTGAGCGCTAGTCCAGTACATGTTAGTAAATGGTACGCATGCAAATGAAATGTTATGAGGAGCAGGGAGGACTGGTGAATCAGCCAGGAGTTCTTTATATATCTGTATAGTCTTCATTCATTTCATAAATAATTTTTGAACATCTGCTCTGTATCTGGCATCATTTAGAGCAGTAAATAAGACTAAGTCTCTGCCCTCATGTAATTTAAACCTAGTGGATGTGATCACATCACCTTTTGTCCCCAAGACCCCTAGATCGTATCATCCTAGGTTGGCAGAAGTTGTATTAAACCTGTTATTCTGTGACCCTTCTTCTGGTACTAGTCCTTACACTCTGCAATTTGGCAATTCTGTCTATTGTCTGTGAATATTCTTACACTCATGAAAGTGCCTTTCTCCATCAAGTCTGCCAACTTTGAAGAATAAGGAAAGCAGGACTTCCATTAATTTGGAGGCCCCTAAAGTACAGGCTGTTCATCTTATTTACAGTGGCAATTTGGCAGAGCAGAAAAAGGGCAGACTAATGCACTCAGCCCAGGTCTGTTACTTCTCAGCCATATAACATTGGGCAAGTCACTTTTCAAGACTATATTTCTCATCTGAAAATGGGCAAGTTAACAGGGCTTGTGTTGCTATACAACGCTATAATAATGCAAAATCCTGGTACCAAGCTGAGACAAAATAAGGGTGCAATGGCTGGCATAGTGTGGACACTCATTAGATGGGGGGCCAGTAATCATCTTCACTGCCACTTGACCTTCTATTCTCATCTGCCACTTGTCAAACAAAACTGACCCCCAGCAGCAGGTGGCCAGGCCAGTCAATTAATGCCCACAGATGGCATGCTGATCTGCTAATTGCTCCAAGGCCTCCAGAATCTAAATTGGTGTGGTCGCTCAACTGCCAAGGACATCAGGTTTTCCTCTCTCCCTCCTGCTGGCCACAGCCCCACTCCTGAGAATTCCGATGAAAACTCTGATTCTCTGGAGACACGTCAGCAGTTTGTGTTGTTAAAAATAACTCATTTGGACCCTGATCTGACATTTACGAGGAAACAGAAGACACTTAGAGCCATCTTTGATTTCTTTATGTCCACCACCATAAAAAATTAAATTTTTTTAAATGATGGGGCTTTTGCCATTCCTGCCATGATTCAGCTCTTCAGTTCAGTTCAGTCGCTCAGTCGTGTCTGACTCTTCGCGACCAGCCCTTCAACACCCAGACTATTCCCTGACTGGGTAGGAGGTGAACAGAGGGCCTGAGAAGAGACCCGGGATCTCAAGGAAATGTCAGTTCAATTATTTATCAAAGTGGCAGAGCATTGTGTACATTCACTGCCATGAAGCGATCAATTTTTAAAAGAATTGTGTATTTCTACATGTATAAATAGATGCTATTTTTTTCCAAATAATCAACTTAGTCTCCCAGCAATTCAAAAAGAAAAAAAAACTACATCTGCTTTTGTAAGCTCTCTCACCACAGATGTCCTTCCTGAGTTTTAAACCACGGCATGGGTATCAACTTCCTGCTAGGAAGTATGGGCAGCTCAGCATTTGTTGAGGAAGAACCTCAGCATATATTTTTTCCTTGCCATTCTACAAACATGGCCTGTTACCCATACATCAAAGCATCAGCATGTCCTCAGTACATCCTCTCCCGTGCACTTAATGTATGGTAATGCAACCGAAAGGATAGAGAACTGAAGCAGAGAGAGGAAACAGATGGAGAAAGAAAGCTCCCCTTTTACAGCCCAAATGGGTACATGTCTATGGAAAGGTGTCTTCCTAAATAAGAAGACTAGGAGAAAGACTCTGGGCAAAGCCAAGCAAAAGGAGCCAAGTTCTTCTCATTGCCATTTGAGACACTGATATGAAGAAGGTTCTTAGGAATTCATCATTTCGTGTCAAATTTCAGAAACAAACTGCATCTCTGCTACTTGTATTGATCAGTTCAGGCTGCCCTAACGAAATACCACAGACTGGCTAGTTTAAAAAACAGGAGTTTATTTCCTCTCAGTTCTGGAGGCTGGCAGTTCAAGATCAAGATGCCAGCCAATTCGATTTATAATGAGAACTCTCTTTCTGGCTTGTAGGTGACCACCTTCTCACTATATCCTTACATGTCAATGAGAGAGAGAGACAGAGAAAGAGAGAGTTGGAGTTGCTCTCCAAATATAGTCCATGAGGGTGAGGGCTTCAACATATGAATTTTAGGAGGATGTAATCAGTCCACATCACTGCTAAAGAACTCGGTCTTTCTGAAGCTCCCTTACCACACCCTAGATCTCTAGATGTAGGCATCCTTAGCACACACTGGCTGCTACAAGTAGGTGACCCAGGGGCACTAGTTC